>CM076578.1:1267508007-1267602539 GCA_034641835.2 Pinus albicaulis | reverse complement strand
ACATCTCTCTTCTTCTCACTACCTGCAAATTCACTTTCACAGAGTAAACTAATCTTCGACTCTCTGACTGCAATAACATTTTTTTTCCAGCTACTAATTATAATTCCATTCTACTTCATCTTTATTGTCATTGAAGATAAACTTTTTTCATCCTCATATTGCCTTTGAACTTCGCTCATACCTTCAAAAGATAATATGTCCTCCATATCCTATATTACAACTTCGTTTGTATCTTCTTCATCACCTACAAATACATCATAAACTTGAAAATTTAAACTCACCTCAGTATCCTGATATGTTATAAACATATCTTCTCCTTTGGTTGTAATTTCCTCTTCACCTTTAGGTTCTCTCAAATTTTTTTCTAGTGCTCTAAAGTATAAAGTCATCTCCGGCCTTTCTCATAACAGTCTCCAACAATTTTTTTTCTTTTTGGCTGCCCATGATAGTCAAACATCTCACAAGATCTTTATCTTGTCCTTCCTTCACATCTTCACTTTCTTCATCAAATATAATACCTTGCTCAGGTTTACAAAAGTAAGCTTCTTTTGCTTGTTTTTGGCTACTAATATAAGCCAAACTTCCTTTGCTTACAACTCTATTAGTATGTTGAAAAAAATACCTTCTCTCAGCTGTGTAGGAATTTATTCATGAGACCTGACTGTCTCATCTTTCTTCTTTAAAACATAATTCATATTTTGTCTCCCTGCTTTCTCTTCTTTGAAAATATTCAAAGGTTTTCCATCATCATGTATTACACCTGCAAGCATACAAAAATTATTAATTTCAAAATCATAAGGCTCAGTAGCCTCAACTAATGTTTCAGACATCACTGCTCCATCTTCAAGTTCAAAAGGAACTTATTCATCTCCAGCAATTTTCTTTTGTTGTAACTCAACTCCTTCGAGCTTCTCTACCCTCAATTTAACATTCATTATCTACTCCAGCTTCCTCAGCTCCTCTATTAGCTGCATATTCACCTGCTGCTTCCTCTTCTCTTGTAGCCTATGCCACTTCACTTTCTTTCTCATAGTCCAACCATACCTCTGGTCTACCTTATTTCTCTGCAACATATCCATCAACAATGCAATTTGGAAATTTATCTCAGCTTTCTCTCTGTCAATCTCTTCTTGATTTATCTTCTCTATGCTATTGACCTTGTCATATTTCTCCACTCTTCTTTTGTTGTGGCTTCTCTCTGAACCTTTTTTATGACTATCAGTAGTCATTATTTTATCCCTTTTGAACTGCACTAAGCCTCTCCTTCTCGGCAAGTCTCCATACCTGCTACAAGTACCTCACTAAGCCTTCTCTCCTTGGTCTTTTGGTAACATTGGTTCTCTATCTCTAGAACCTCTATTTGAGCAACTCCTTTGCTCCTTGGCTTCTACAATTATACTTTCTTCTGAGAACACTCTAGTCCTCTTTTTCCATCCTTCAACTGGAACATTCAGGTTCTTTGCCATGTTTCTTCAGAGTATCCACTTTACACTACCTTCAAGAACACAACTGGTTCTTATTTTCTTTACAACTCTCCTTGTTGTCTTTTCTGAGATATTCCTCCTTTCTCTTCAACCTGCAAAACTCAAACCAGAGTTAATATAAAACCACTACCTGCATAATTTCACAAGTAGTCTGCTTCCACTATTCACATCCAAATGGATCTTCATTCTTGTCAAGAAAACAATGATTTCTTTGTCAGATTTTACTATCTGACTTTTCTCCTTGTACTTATCTCCACTTTTTCAGATTTATAATCTAACTCCTTCTCCTATGATCCACAATCACACTAAATCTCACACTATTCTACTATCAATGTCTTCTGCATAGTTTAACTCTGTCATTATCATCAAAGCTCTACTTATTCTGATTTTCTACCAAAATATCTTTTACTCTCTCTGATACCAAATTGACGCAACCATAAGGTGGTAGTTAACCAAAACATCAGTACATTAAGGTTAGCGGAATTAACCCCACATTTTCTCCCCTCAACTTGACCTTTTTATCAATTTAATTAAAACGCATGTAGAAGTTTTAACCATGGTTGATAACTCAATATAATAATCTTTACCTTTTTACGTTGTTGCCCCTTTTCCTTACCTTATTTCGTGTATGGCTTTACATTATACAAACATCATGGACCTGTGGGTTATGGCCCACATAACTCCTTTATTGCACACAATGGGTTATTTAACTTCGGAGCTAAATATAACATACATAATTATGCCATCAACAATGCTTCACTTTACACATAACCTTATCCCTATTCACAAATACACAGAACTTCTTAAGCTGTAGGGTCCACAACGCCTTGAACCAATTACAGCGCACCGCAAGTCACAGAACATAACAATTAACATCCGCTTTAAACCTTACAATTACCAATGTGAAGTTGTGCTGAAATCCTCACTGTAGATCTTCATCGTATATAACAGTATTACTTTACTTATTATCTTATTACCATCACTCGCCAACAAATTTCACCTTTTTTCGATTATGATAAACCATAAAATTTGTGAAGAGCGCTATTGCATAGTGCTGACATGTCGCATCACATCACCCGATCCTTACCCGCATTTTATCACAAACAAAACTCTTTATCACGTGAATCCTTAACTTAAATTATAAAATTTTCGATGTGCGATGTTGCACCACACTGACACATGTCTTCGTCTGGAACTCTTCAAATTTTCCTTGATATATAATCTTCGTCATTTAATCGCTCGCCTTCATTTCTTCCCGCGCTCGATCTCTCCCATCAACTCTTAAGTCCTCGATACTTTGATTCAATCTTGTTCGTTCATTCACCCCTTTGGAAATCTCTAGATATTCTTTGCCTTCATTGATTCATTTTATTTATGCCACTCTACTGCTCTGTCTTCTTCCTGTTACTCCTCCTTTGCTCGTTCGGAATACTTCAAGTCTATCTCTCTTGAGATTGTTACTATTTATTTTTTACATAGCTATTACACCGTCTCGAACTTGAATACACAGTACTCTCTATATTATTCCTCTGAATCAAAATTACTCGACCTGTACATAATTTATCTACACAAATTTACTCCCATAAGATTTATTCTCATCTAATTAATCCCCAAACTGGAATCGCCCAGATTCTACACAGCCATAAGTCCTTTATCACTCAGAAAGACTTATACATTAAAAATATAATTTGTTACAGATATCGAATTATTTCTATTATGGATCACTTAGCACATAACAGAAATGACACATAGTCAAACGGGAATTCGATTTCTCATTACACAAATAAATGTACAAATACAAGAAAATTTGTTTACAATCTGGCTTGGCCTGATCTACCTTTACATGACCCTTTCCTCTTCCTCTCTCTTTGTATATGCTCGTAGGTTTACAATTAAATTTCTCTCTAAGAATATCTTCTTTTTCTACTCTACCTACCTGTTTGTGCCTTTGAGGCTTTACAATTATATACAAAAGGTTCTGTAACCAATTTTGGTTTAGATCCATAGGTTACTCAACAAAATCCTAAAAATCCTCTAAGTCCTCAATTAGTTCCTAAAATCTCTTCTTTATCCCTTGAATATCTCAACATTCAACTAAATCCTAAGGATCCTCCATAAATCATGAACTACTTTCTAATATAAGATTTACAATATTTTAGAATATCTCAATCCACACCAATCACTCATCAATCACTCATGTTTTCCTACATTCGAGAACATTTACAAATATGCCTCTCAATATTTAATTAAATCCTATTATAAATGTCCCACGTAAATCGCTCAAAATATTGAAAATTATATTAATTAAATATTTAGGAAACAAACTCTTTTGAAAAACACAAGACCCTCTAGATTTTACTAAATGTACAAATTTTTGAAACCATGATTCTCCTACATCACAAGATAAGATAACCAAGACCCTTAGACTATAGACTTCCTCAATCAAGTCATCTCTTCACTATGTTAGCACCGATATCTCCTTACACCTAGATGTCCCTTCCTTACACTAAAAATTCATCCTTCTTCTTTCTAAGGTATCTCTGAGATCCATCTTCACTAAGATTTCCATTGTATTAGTTCCTAGTTTTGTATCACTAAATGGAACCAAGGCATCATGAGTGAGATAGTAATGTAGCACCGGAAATCATAACATCATAGCACCGAGTATAACACCGAGTATTAATACATAGATAACATCATCATAGAATCGAGTATCAATTCATCAACATAGCACCATGTCACTTAAGTAAGAATAAAACTAAGTTTGTGGTAGATCAGTGCTAGTACCGAGACTTTTTCTTGTTGTAACATCACATAGCATTGAAACTTCATCTCTGTAGTAGCTTGAAACCCTGTACCGAAACTATGATGTAGTTTGAACTGCATCCCTATAATTTGAATTGAAATTTCAGAGTGATATGAATTCATTGTATGAATTGCAAAACCATAGCCTGGTATTTATAGTAGTTTCATCGTAAAATAAGTCGACATGATTGTGAAGTGTTTTGTCTTAATTTGAGCCGAATTGAAGACAGTTTTAAGGCCGTCTTTAGGAGGTGGTTTTAGATGACTTATATAAATTGAGAGAAGTTAATTTTAGGTTTTCCTTTGAAGTAGATTTTGCCGAAGACCGAGGATGATGACCTTGAAGAAGATGAATTAACGGAGGAGCCTTTTGACCAAATAATAAACAACCTAATATTACATGATTTAAAAGACCAAATTTGATCAATTTAAATCTGTAATAACTAACCTAAAAGTAAAAAATTGGGACCTTAATCTAAATATGACCCAAGCATGAAACCCATTCTTTAATAATTCATTTAATAATAATAATAATAATTCTTTTTAAAAATAAATTAATAATGAAGACTGAGCCTAGTTACATTCTTCAACACCATTGAGTGTGTATAGGGTTTGTCCTAGGGCAAGTAGTCAAAAGAGACATTGTCATAAATTGAAGGCACCTATGGGCACATCGTAACTTGTATTGAAATTTATTTTTGTCTTTAAAAGTGTTAGAATACCCTCCAAGACAAAGTTGGTCTGGCAGTTGGCAAGCCGACTTAAAGGAAGAGCCACGTCCACCCTTGAAGGGGCTATAAATAGAAGAGAATGCGTCTAACTTGGAAGGCACTCACTCACCACTTATTCTAGTGAAGGAAGAGGATGAAGAAGATCTTTGTTTGGGTTATTTTCTCTCACATGTGATAAAGTAAGACTAGGGTTTTTGCAACACACCTAGGGTTTCTATCTTCAAGTTCGATATTGGATAAAAGGAGACAAAGAGGCCAAGAGAAGGCCACCAAGGTTCATCCTCAAGCTCTAGAAGATAGTTAAATACAAGTGTAGGTCATGCGAAGGCTCTATAGGAATATCTAAGCTCACAAATGTGAAACTGCAACCGTAGGGAGGCTAAAATTTTAGATCTGTAGTAGGAGGAACAAAATCTTGCAAATGTCGGAGGTTGAAGAAGTCCTATTAGAAGATATTTGACTAGGTTTGACTAGATTGAAGTTAGCACATTCTCTGAAGAGGCTTTTCTTGGTCTTGGAGGGTATTGGTCTCAGTCTTAAGGTCATGGAATTAATCAATTGAAGAATTTATAAGAGAAGATATTTGCGGGTTTTCCTCTCAAGAGGAGAGGTTTTGGCCCTGGCTTGCAACCTATATTTTGTGTTCTTGTTCTTCTTGTTTTGATATTTGTTTGATGATTCACACAAAAAATAATAAGGAACAAATCTAATAAGTAAAAGGACATCACAAGTAGTTATCAAGTAAAGATAATTAATCATCATAATTTCCCTATAGAATTCTCAACATGGTATTGGAGCAAAGGTTGGCTAAGGGAATTATGAAGATATACACTACATTGAAGAATATTATAAAAAATTGTTCAAAGGTAGCAAGATATATCAATAAAAACATCAAGGAATCATAGAATCTCCTATTCAATACGAAGGAGGAAGCAATCACGACAAAAGATGAAGGTATATTCTCGACACTCATTGACACATTCCAAGATGAGATAATTTGGGTAATTGATAGTGGTGCATCTAGAAACATGACTGGTCATAAAAAAAAATTGAAGACATTATCAAAGGGAAAATAGTCTTATTCAGTGGAAATTGGAGATAACAAAAGCTACCCTGTGAGGGGAATTGGGTCAACCTCTATAGAGTTGGAGAATGGAAATAAAATTCACTTCTACAACATCCTATTTGCTCCAAGTTTTCATAAGAACTTACTTTCCATCTCAATTATAGAAGATAAGGGTGATAGAGTGGATTTCATTGATGGAAATATTTTTTTATGGAGCAAAAAATCAAGCATAGAGAATGCTAGAGTAATTGGTATTCTAGAATGAATAATTTATAGGTTAATATCTCCTCTAGCTCAAGATTTGGTTCACATTTAAATTAGCCCATGTGAACTTTGGAGTAGAATATTTGGTCATATTCATTTCAGAATCCTTCCAACTCTAACTTCCATAGTATATGGATTACCTGAATTGAAAGAAGGTCATGAAGGAGTATGTAAGGGATGTGCATTGGGTAAGAATACCAAGAGACCATTTGGAAGTAGTGTTTCACAGTCAAAATAAATCTTGGATCTCTTTCACTCTAATGTATGTGGTCCTATGATTCCTAAATCACTTGGATGTCATCTATACTATGTCAAATTTACAGATATCATTCTAGAAAGACATTAGTTTACTTAATGAAAAATAGGGACGAAGTACTTACAAAATTTCAAGAACTCAAACCAGAAGTGGAAAACCTTACAGAAAGAAGAATCAAGATACTAATATCCTATAGTGGAGGAGATTATACATCCAAGGAGATTATAAAATTCTGTAATTAGCATGGGATTAAGAGGGAGTTGATAGTCCCATATAATCCCAAACAAATGGAGTTGTAGAATGAAAGAATTGATCCATTGAAGACTATGTAAAAGCAATGTTACATGATCAAGATCTACCAAATTTTTTATGGGGAGAATCCATGAAGACAACAATGTATATTCAAAATCAAATTCCCCATAGGTCGCTGGAAAATGGGACTCTCGAAGAGTATTCAGTGTGAAGAAACCTACTGTAGAAAATCAATGTATCTTTGGGTGTTCCGTATATATTCATATACAAAAGGACAAAATAAAGAACCTAGATCCATCAGGCATGAGAGGAAAATGTGTTGGCTAAAACAACTCCTCTAAGGCTTATATAATCTACATAAAGGAAGGACACCATATAGAAGTAAGTCGAGATGTCATATTTGATGAGAGTATCACATTCAAGAAATATAAGGAACTTCCCATGGAATCTGATGACAAAGAAATTCTAGTATTTGAAGAAGAAGTTAATAGGGAAGAAGAAGAATCTAATTATGAAGATGAGGGTCCCATTGAACCCATTCAATATGTGGTCCTCCCTGAATAAAGAAATATAAAAAACTGGTTGAAATCTATACTAATTAATCGAGAAGGTCATGGAGCAGTGAAAGGCTCATTTAGAGAAAGTTAAAAACCCAAGAGATATTATGGGTATGTTGCATACATGACAAAACTAATAGAAGCAGAACCATCCTAATTTGAAGAGGTTGTCAATCATTAGGAATGGAAGGATACCATGAATGAAGAATATCAATCTATAATGAAGAATGGAGTTTGGGAGATCATACCTAGGCCTGAAGAAAAATCGGTGGTAACTTCCAAATGTATCTACAAGATCAAACATGCGGCACATGGAAGTATTGATAAGTATATGACAATATTTGTGGGTAGGGACTTATGTCAACAATAAGACATCAAATATGAAGAGTAATTTTCTCCGCAACAAGGTATACAAGGATTCATTCATTCATTTCTCTAGCAACATCAATGGGATGGAACATCCATTAAATGGATGTCAAGACTATATTTCTAAATGACATAGTTATGAGGAAGTATATATAGAGAAACCCTTGGAATTTGAAGTTAAAGACAAGAAGGAATATGTTTTCAGATTGAAGAAAGCATTATATGGCCTCATGCAAGAACCAAGGGCATGGTTGCTAAAATGGATGCATACCTACAAAGAATAGGCTTCACAAAAAAAAATTTTGATCTGAACCTTTATATCAATGTTGTAGAAGGATAAACTATAATCATTCTTATTTATGTATATGAACTTATCTTGATATGTGTAGAAGGTCGAATTGAAGGATGTAAGAAGAAACTAGCATTCAAATTTGACATGAAGGATCCAGGGCTAATGAATTACTATTTGGGACTAAAGTTATGGCAATGACCTGATGAAATTTATCTAGGTCAAGGAAAGTACATGATCAAGATGTTGAAGAGGTTTGAAATGATGGATTGCAAACCAATGACCACTCTAATGATCATGAACTTGAAGACACTGAGGAGTTTTGAATTGAGCCCTATGGATCCTTCCACATATAGACAACTAATTGGCTCACTTATGTGCTTGGTGAATACTCGACCAAACATATATACGAGGAACTATCCACTACTACCTAAAATATGATAGAAGTAATGATGTACACCTAACTGGATATATAGATTCCTACTAGGGAGACTAAGTGTAGGATGGAAGAAGAACTATGGGAGGATGTTTTAGTTTGGGATCCTCCATGATCTCATGGATGAGCAAAAATCAAGACATAGTTGCTTTAAGTAGTACTTAGGATGAGTATGTTGCAGCCTGTGAAGTATGTAGAGAAGTATTATAGTTAAGGAAGATGCTATCCAACCTATTCAAAGGACCGATGGACCCTACAGTGATACATTGTGACAAAACCAATTGTATACGATTTTATGAAGACCCAATATTTCATGGAAAGAAAAAGAATATAAACAACAAGTATAAATATATTCAGGAGCTAGTACAAAATGGTGTGTTGCAACTACAATATATCTCCACTGATGAGAAGGTAGTTGACATGTTGATGAAATATATTCCTAACCGTGAAGCTTGTGTACTTGAGAGGAAAGCTTGGCTTGGTTGATATATCATCCCTAGTTGAGAGGGAGATATAGGCACATCATTCTTGTATTCAATTGGGAAGAGATAATGGAGGATTGGGTAAGGATATGGAATTTGATACTCTTTGAGGATGAGGTAGGGAATCCAAGATAAGCGTAGTCATGGATCGATATTGTTTAGGGACTATCTATCCAGGACAAGAATAGTCCAAATAAGGTCATACTCGGTGAAAAATTGAGTGGAATACGTACCTTAAGAGACAACGATGATGGTATCTATAAATCATTAGTCTCGCCAGCATTGTGCTATGATATTTGGAGAGATAGAGTTGTTAGTCAAGGCCTTGCTATGTGACAATGTTGGTTGATATGATGCTAGACATATGGGTTACCAATCTGACTCTTCTTATGGTATCTCTTCAGATTGATAATTTCCATGTACCTCTTATGAATACCTCCCTAGTTAATAGGGAGTGTTGAAAAATGTGTAACTAGGTTCGGTCTTCATAAGTATGAAATGCATTTTTTATTCTTGTAAATTGTAAAATGAAAGAAAAATTTTATTATTATTTTTGGAGCATGGGTTTCATGCTCAAGGTATTTTATTTTATAGGTCAAGAACCCATTGAGTGTTTCTAGGGTTTTTCCTAGGTCAAGAAGTCAAAAGAGTCATTTTCATAAGTTGAATACTCCTATGGGCACATTGTAAATTTTAAAGAAAACTATTTTTGTCTTTAAAAGTGTCAGAATACCCTCCAAGGCCAAGTCGGCCTGATAGCTAGGAAGTCGGCCTAAAGGAAGAGCCACGTCCACCCTTGAAGAGCCTATAAATAGAAGAGAACTCATCCTACTTGGAATATACTCACTCACCACTTATTCTAGTGAAGGAAGATGAAGGAGAAGGAAGCGGAGAAGGAAGAGGATGAAGAAGATCCTTGTTTGGGTTATTTTCTCTCACATGTGATAAAGAAATACTAGGGTTTCTGTAGTAAACCTATGGTTTCTATCTTCAAGTTTGATATTCAAGAAAAGGAGATAAATAGGTTAATTGAAGGTCACCAAGGGTCATCCTTAAGCTCTAGAAGACAGGGAAAGGAAAGCGAATGTCAAGGGAAGGCTCTACAGGAAGATCAAAGATCACATGTGGGAAACTACAATTTTAGGGAGGCTGAAATATCAGATCTTCAGTAGGAGACCGAAAATCTTGCAGCAGGAGGTCAAAGAAGTGCTACTGGAATAGATTTGTCTAGGTTTGACTATATTGAAGTTAACACATTATCCAAATAGGTTGGTCTTGGTCTTGTTCTTAGAGTATATTGGTCTCAGTATTAAGGTAAGGGATTCGACAATTGAAGAATCTATAAGGAAGAGAAGATATCTACGGGTTTACATCTCAAATGGAGAGGTTTTGGCCCTGGCTTGCAACCTATATTACGTGTTCTTGTCCTTCTTGTTTTGGTAATTTTTTGATGATTCACACATATAATAATAATGAACAAAGCTAATAAGTAAAAGGACATCATAATAAGTTATCAAGTAAAGAGAATTAATCATCATGATTTCCCTATAGAGTTCTCAACGGGACAAGGGGTATGACGTGTTATTCAAATATGGAAAACTACTTGTCATATTGAGATATTCTAGTTCAAACATAGTCCAATTGATTGGGAGGAGAGAAGGGAACCCATATATGATGACAAGTTAAATAATATGAGCATTGGTTCATGAATGAAAACTTGTGAAAGTTTTGGCACAAATGGATGGAACATTTTCATAACAAGGATTTACCTATTTTACAAGATATTGTCACTAGTCTTCTAGAGTTCAGTGTGGAGAAACAAGGCATTTAAGGGTGTGCTTTGGGTAAGTATGCTAATACTATTTTTCTAATTAGTGATTCCATGTCCAAATAATTGTTTGATATGGTACATTCATACATGTGTGTTCCTATGTCAATGGGGTTCTTGAGTGGGGACAAGTATTATGTGACTTTGTTGATGAATGTTCCAGATGTTGAAATATGTAACTAGATTTTGTCTTCATAAATATGAAATGTACTCTTGGTTATTGTATATTGTAAAAAGGAAGAAAAATTATTATTTTTAATTTTGGTAGCATGGGTTTCATGCTTAAGATTATTTTATTTAGAGGTAAAGCACCCCTTGTGTGATTCTAGGGTGTGTCATAGAGTCAAGAAGTCAATAGAGTCATTTTCATATGAATAAGACCCCATTGGGCATACTGTAACATGTCAAGAGAATTATTTTTGTTTTAAAATGTAAAAATACCCCTCCAAGACCAAGACGACATGAAAACCAAAAATTCGGCCTCATTAGGGCATGCCATCCACCTTGGAAGCCTTTATACAGGAGGAAAATTGACCTCCTATGGATACTCACTCACTTCTCATCATCTAAGCGAAGAAGAGGTAGACGAAAGGGAAGTGAAGAAGGATAGAAGTAATAAGGAGGAAGCCTTTGGGTTATTTCTCTCTCTCTCTCTCTCTCTCTCTCTCTCTCTCACGTGCGAAGATAATGCTAGGGTTTGTAGCTGCAAGGTCGAAGTTGTGAAAGTTGTAGAAAGAAGGCCAAAGAAAGGAATTCTAGGTCACCTACAAGCCCTAGAAGGAGAAGCAACCCAAGAGAAGGAAAAATGAATCCTTGGAAGCCATAAATTTTCTCACATGTATAGAAGCAACAACTATTGCAGGGGCCAAAAATTTCAAACCTACAACGAAGGACAAAATTCTGTAGCTGGGGATTGAAATTATGCAGTTGGAAGAGATTTGAATGGGTTTGACTTGGATAGAAGAAGCGCATCATCAAGAAGGTATGGATTGGTCTTGGAAGGGTATTTTTCTTGGCCTAGAGGTATTGGAATTCGTCATTTGAAGAATCTGTAAGAATAGAAGAGATTTGTGGGTTTACTCTCAAGTGGAGAGGTTTTGGCCTTGGCTTGCAACCTACATCCTGTGTTCTTGTGTACTATTGATATTCATGTATTTAGTAGATGCTTTATGATAATAACAACACAATAATAAGATAATAAGCTAATAATCAAGAAAAAATTAAAAATACATCACAAGCGGTTATCAAATATAAGATAAATCATCCTAAGTATAGCCCTATCAATTTCTCAACATGGTTTTAGAGATAAGGTTGACCATGGGTATGGTGAAGATCACTATATATTTGAAGAAGTCATTGAAGCCATTTTATATGATGGAAATTCATCTCAAGCAAGGAATAAAATAATTTTGGTATCTCCTATTGTCTATCAAGAATCATATGACCAATATTTCTACTACAAAGGACAAAGGGTTATTCTTAGCACTTACAGGTATGTTTAAAGATGAAAACATGGGGGTAATTGACAATGGAGTACCTAGAAAATGTGATAAGAAACAACTAAAGACCTTTCAAGAGGAATATTTCTACTTTGATGAAATTGGTGACAATAAGAGCTATCATGTAGGAGGAATTGGATCAACCTTGTTGGATCTGGAGAATGGAGGAAACATACATATGAACAACATTCTATTCGTACCATGTTTGAAAAATAATTTAATTTCTATTTCATGTCTAGAAGATAAGGTAGATAAAGTTGATTTTGTATATGGGAAAGTAATGGTATGGGATAAAGGCTCTAACATCAACAATACAAAAATCATTGGGATTCATGAAGGAAGAATCTACAAGTTACTCACATGTCTGTCTCAAGTGTTGGTTCACATTGGAATTAAACCATGTGAACTTTGACATAGAAGGTTTGGAAACCTTCAATACAAGATCTTACCAACTCTCCACACAATGGTGAATGACATCCCTGAACTTAAGGATCATCATGAAGGAGTTTGCAAGGGATGTGCACTAGGTAAAGATGTTAAGAAACCATTTGGAAGCAGTGCTTCAAGATCTAAAGAAATACCGGATCTCATTCACTTTGATGTCTATGGTCCTATGTCTACAAAGTCTCTAGGATGCCATCTATATTATGTAACTTTCATTGATTACCACTCAAGGAAAACTTAGAACTATTTTTTGAATTCCAAGGATGAAGTATTAAAAAAATTCAAGAATTCAAAGTAGAAATATAAAATATTATAGAAATAAGGATAAAAATAATAATATCTGAAAATGGAGGTGAATACAGATCAAATAAGCTCATATATTTATGTAAGGATTTTGGAATTAAGAGGGAGTTGATAGTTCCATACAATCCAGATCAAATGGAGTAGCAGAATGAAATAATCGCTCAATTGAACAATGTGTTAGAGCTATGTTACATGATCATGACTTACCTTAATTTATGTGCAGTGAAGCATATAAAACTATTGTCTACATTCAAAATTGAAGTCATCATGGATCATTAGACAACATGACTCCTAAAGAAGAAATCATGTCTATACCATCTTCGGATATTTGATTGTCCTATCTACATTCACATTTCAAAATATAAAAGAAACAAGTTGGATCCTACAAGCATGAAAGACATATTTTTTGGCTATAGTAACACTTCAAAGGCATATAGGGTCTAAATAAAGGAAGGGCCCCAAATTTAAGTAAGCCGAGATGTGATATTTGATGAAAGTGTTGCATATAAGAAATCTAAATATCTCCCTATTGACTCTGATGATGAAGAACTACCAATATTTGAAGAATGCCTTAGGGAGGAAGAATATTTCAGTCATGAAGAAGAAGGTGCCATTGAACCTATGCAACAAGTCATCATTCTTGAAAACTGAAAGAGAACTAATTGGTTGAAGTATACTCTTCAAGATGTAGAAGGACATGGAGTAGCCAAGGGTACATTTAGGGAAAGTAAAAAGCCTAAAAGATATTTAGGGTATGCAACCTATATGACAATGCTGATTGAAGCAGAACCATCCAACTTTGAAGATGTTTTCCATCATAAATAATGGAAATATGCTATGAATGAAGAATATCAATCAATAATGAAGAATGGATTTTGGGAAATCATTCCTAGGTCGAAAGATAAATCTGTGGTGACTTCCAAGTGGCTCTACAAGATTAAGCATGTAGCAGATGGAATTATTGATAAATATAAAGAAATGTTTGTGTCTAGGGGTTTCTCCCAACAAGAAGTAATCGATTATAAAGAGAAATTTTCACCTACAAATTGATACATAGCTATACATTTGTTGGTCTCTTTGGCAACATCTATGTGATGGAACATCCATAAAATGGATGTCAAGAAAAAAATTGTAAATGGTATTATCGATGAAGAAGTATATGTAGAACAACACTTGGTATTTGAAGTGAATGATAGGGATACTCATGTTTGCAGGTTGAAGAAGTAACTTTATGGCCTTAAGTAAGCTCCAAGGGCTTGGTATGCAAGGATGGACACATACCTACAAATATTGGGCTTCTCGAAGAGTTATGCTAATCCAAATATATATATCAAGGTAATGAATAATACACCCATAATAATGGTTCTATATGTGGATGATCTTATCATAACCGATGTGGAAGGTCGTATTCACAAATGAAAGAATTAATTGGCAGCATAATTCCACATGAAGGATCTCGGGTTGATGCACTATTACTTGGGGTTAGAATTTTGGCAAGGACCTGGTGAGATATACCTAGGTCAAGGAAAATATGTTATTAAGATGTTTCAAAGGTTTGGAATAATGTATTGAAAACCTATGACAACCCCCATGATCACAAATTTGAAGAGTCTAAGAAGTTTTGATTCACGCCCCATGAATCCTAAAAGGTATAGACAATTGCGTGGTTCTCCAATGTATCTTGATAACACTCAACCAAAAATTTATTTTATAGTGAATATTCTCAGTAAGTTTCAAATAGAGCTCAAGCATGACCATTGGATAATATCAAAGCATATACTGAGATATCTGCGAGGAACAGTCCATTAGTTCTTGAAGTATGATATAAATAATGATATCCAATTGATTGGATATACAGATTCTAATTGGGGAGGAAATGAGACCGATGGAAGAAGCACTATTGGAGGATGTTTTAGCTTGGGATTCTATATGATATCATGGATGAGTAAAAATCAAGAATTAATTTCTTTGATTAGTTTTGAAGCTGAATACATTGCAACATATGAAGTAAGAAGAGAAGTTTTCTGGCTGAGGAAGTTTCTATCTGACATGTTTGAAGGACCAATGGACCCTATGGTTATACATTGTGATAACACCAGTTGCATACGGTTTTTTGAAGACTCAATGTTCCATGAAAATACAAGCACATAAATTACAAGTATCATTACATACGAAAGTTGGTGCAAGATGGTGTGTTTAAACTATAGTATATCTCTACCGATGTGTAGGTAACTAACATTTTGACAAAATATCTTCCTAATAAGAATCTTGTGTATTTGAGAGACAATATTGGATCAGTTAATTTATCCTCCCTAGTTGAGAGGGGGAGATAGACACATTATTATTGTATTCACTTTGTGAAGAAAGAATGGAGTATTGGGTAAGCATCTAACTTTTGATGATCTTTGAGGATGAGGTAGGGAACCCAATAATTAAGAGTAGTCGAAGAGGAAATTCCTTGAGGATTTGTTATTACAAGATAGGTATTATCCTAAAAGGACACATCCTTTGAACACCTAGGTGTGGCATGTTCCTTGAGAGACAATGATGATGGTGTTTATCAGTCATTTGTCTCACCAACATTGTGCTCTAATCTTGTGGAGAGATAGAGTTATTATTCAAGGCCTTGCCGTGTGACAATGTTGGTTGGTATGATGAGATGCAATGAGATAAGCTGAAATAATAGATTATGATATGGCTTACCAATCTGATTCTTCTTATGAGATCTATTCAGTTTGATAATTTCCATGTACCATTATGAATACCTCCCTAGTTAAGAGGGAGCATTGAAATATGTAACTAGGTTTGGTCTTCATAAATATGAAATGTACTCTTTATTCTTGTATATTGTAAAAAAGAAGAAAAAAATTATTTGTATTTCTGGTAGCATGGGTTTCATGCTCAAGGTTATTATATTTAGAGCTCAAGCACCCATTGAGGCTTTTAGGGTGTGTCATAGAGTCAAGACTAGTCAATAGAGTCATTTTAATATGAATAATACCCCATTGGGCATATTATAACATGTTAATATAGTTATTTTATATTTAAAATGTCAAAATACTCCTCCAAGACTAATTCAAGCTAGAAGCTAAGATTTTGGTCTCATTAGGGCATGTCCTCCTCCTTGGAATCCTATATATAGGAGGGAACTCAACCTCCTATCGACACTCACTCACTTCTCATCATAGAAGCGAAGAAGAGGCAGAAGAAAGGCAAGAAAAGAAGGATATAAGGAATAAGGATGAAGGTTTTGGGCTATTTATATATCTCTCTCTCCCTTGCGAAGATAAGGCTATGGTTTTGTAGCTGCAAGGTCGAAATTGTGAAACTTGCAGAAAGTAGGTTGAAGAAAGGAATTCTAGTTCACCTGCAATCCATATAAGGAGAAGAAACCCAAGTGAAGGACTAAGGAATCCTTGGAAGCCATAAATTTTCTCACATGTGTGGAAGCAACAACTGTTGCAGGGGGCGAAAATTTCAGATCTGCGTTGGAGGCAAAAATTCTGTAGTTGGGGATTGCAATTGTGCAGTTGGAAGATATTTGACTGGGATTGACTTGGATAGAATAAGCACAACATGAAGAAGGTTTTCCTTGGTCTTGGAATGGTATTGGTATTGGTTTTGAGGTCTCATAATTCTTCATTTGAAGAATCTAACAGAATATAAGAGCTTTGTGGGTTTTCCTCTCAAGTGGAGAGGTTTTGGCCCTAACTTGTAGCATACATCATGTGTTCTTGTGTAATATTGATATTCATGTTTTTGGTAGTTGTTTGATGATAATAACAACAAGATAATAATAGAAGAAGATAATAATTAAGAAAAAGTAAAAATACATCACAATCAATTATCAAGTATAAGAGAAATCCTCCTAAGTATAGCCCTATCAATTTCTCAACACCAAAAGGAAATGAATCTACATCATGAAGGCCAATGATGAGGTTTTCAATCAGTTTTGGGAGTTCAAAGCTCTAGTGGAGAATTAGGAAGGGAGGAAGGTCATATTCCTTTGTTCAGACAATGGGGGTGAGTATAATGAGCTCAAGTATTTTTGAGAAAGGACAATTACTTACAATCCAAAACATAATGAGGTTGTTCAAAGGTAAAATATGGTCATTGTCGAGGCTACTAAATCCATGATTCACGATAAAGATCTATTTATGTTCCTATGGGAAGAAAAATGTAATATAATAATCTATATTCAGAACAAGAGTCTTCATAAGGTCTTGGGGGAAAATACTTCTGAGGAGGTGTTGGTAGGAGTAAAATCGGAGGTGGGGCATTTCCATATCTTCCAGTGTCTACTATATATAAATGTACCATTAGAAAAGAGGAAAAAGTTGGAGCCCTAAAAAATGAAGGGAATTTATGTTGGTTATAGAGAGACTTCCAAGGCATACAGGGTGTACATCCCACCACAGGGGAAGACAATGGTGAGACAGGATGTGATATTTGTTAAAAACAGGGCCTTGAGAAACTCACATGATACAATACTAATAGTGGTGAATGATTAGTAGTAAGAGGCTCTGAAGATTAAGGAGAGGCTAGTAGCAATAGAATTAGTTACTTAGTTGTCAGGAGTAACACCCTTGAATTAACTATGATCTCTATAAACACTTTTTCATAATTGAGCATCTCAGCATAATGTCAGACTACTTGTATGGAAATTCAACATGGTTAATATAATGATATTATCACTAGTAAAATCTCATTCTTGTTCCGATAATGATACCAAAAGGTATGAATGTGTATTAATTTTCACTACGCATTTATGGATTAATCATGTATTAATGCTAATTTAAAGAAATTTTCTTTAAAATAACTAAAGACAATTAGTTAGTCATAATTTTAATTAATTTAAAATTATTAATTAGAATATAATGTTAACTTTTTAATTAATTAATTATATTTCATATGTTATACTTATCAACATTTGCATATTAAAAAAATTGAGGTGATTTTTGAAAAACCAGAGGAAGAGGCACAAAGGTCGTAGTTTGAGCAGATTAGCCATTAATTCATGGAAATGATGCCCGAGTTTTGACCCCTTATAAGAGTAACTTACTGGGGAAGTAAATGCAAGGGAGGGGAAAGATTTCCCTATCAATCATAATTATAGGAAACCTGAAACAATGTTAAATACAGGAGCTGAAGGGAGTAGGGGGTTCAAATTTTTTTATATTGAAGAGAATTCCCAAGAGGCAAGTTTGTGCATGAAAAACACACATAAGGAATTACATTGGAGATAAACTCCTCTTTTGGTTGTTCTTTTCCCGTATATAGCCAAGCTTGAGCATGACTAGAGAGTGATTGAATATAGAGGTGCTTGTTGGGACTAATAAATCACGATGCTAGCTATGGATGATAAACCACCATTATTTTCCTTGGTTGATAAAACACCTGAATAATAGATAGTTGGTCCTTTTCAAGTTTGATAAACCACAATGATTGCTACGGCTGATAAACCACCATGCTTGTCATTAACTGATAAACCACATATGAAATATATCATTAGTGCTTTCTAGGACTGGTAAACCATGGTGCTTGCCATGGTTGATAAACCATCATGCTTATCCTTGGATGGTAAACCATTTGCAAGTGAAAACACTCCTACAACTTAGCTGGTGAATTTTTACTTGGGAAACTCAAACTCTCAAGACTCTAGACCTGGCACGAGGGTAGTAAGTTACAAATAGAATTTTATAACTTCCTATGGTTGGGAGGTTAAGGTGACACCTATTCTCCGTTGAGAAATGTAACTAGTGTATGTCTTCATAATTGTATTTGAGTCATAATGTAATTGTCAAAAGAAAGAAAAAAAATATAAAATAAAAGTTTGTTGAAATTATAGCAAGAAAATGCTTCATTTGACTAGTGCCTTAGTCAAATGGATAAAATTTGATTTTCCACATCAGTAGGATGACTTGGATTGAGTTAGCTAGAGTGACATGGCCTTGCCTACTAGTTAAGTAAGTAAATTCGAGTTTCTAGGCTAGAAGTAGAGTTGTGCATGAGTTGATTGCTAAGATCTAGAAATCTAGTTGAATTATTGTTAGCTTAACTCCCTTAACTGAGCTCTAGTCATTAGTTGAGTCAGTGAAGGTCAGTTGAGTAGTTATGACTATTTTTAACTCACTAATCTCTCAGTCAACTAGTCAATTAGCTAAAAATAGACCCAATTATGCATGGAATTCGAATTTTCTAGTTGAGTGGATGGAAAAGGAACATTTGTATTTATAATTGTATATGATTGAGTTTACAGTCATTTTTCACTGAGTAGGTGATCAATTCCCTTTGGATTTGTGCAAGGAAATATAGAATTTCCCTTTTATTTAGGAGCTCAATTTATCCTAAATTGTGGAAGGAAATAGGCGGAAGATGGAGCCTTGAATTGGCTAAGCGTTGGCCAGAGAAGGAAAATAAGTAGGAGAACATGTTTATAATGCAGGTTGTGCTTCAGATTTGAAGCAAGACATTATAATAGTTTCTCATTCTCATCTAATTAATGAAAAGCAATGGAGGGGTTTTTCCCAGTTGGGTTCCCCTGTAATTCATTGTGTTCTTATGGTTTTAATGGTTGCATGCCATTGAATGTGTTTCTAAATTGTGATTTCCATTCCAAAAAATTGTAGAGGAAATTTGAAATCTCTTGTTTTTAGTTCGAATTCATCAGTAGTATAATTTTTCTATTAATTTCTACATGGTATCAGAGCTTGAAATCACAATAGAAAACAATCAATAGATCTTCTCCTTTAGAAATTTTGCTTTGCAGATTCAGTGAAACAAGTTTTCTTCCATGAGGGAAAATGTCTTTCAACGGATTGAGATTGGAGTATGCCCTGGAGGGAACCTCAAATTTCATATCTTGGAATTACAAGATGGAAGTGTTACTCAATGATAATGGAGTGCAGGAATACACCAAAAATTACATTCCAAAACCAACAATATCATAGGCACAATAGTTATCCCAGTGGAAGAAGGATATGATAGAAACTAGGAGGATCATCCTGGAGGGTGTGAGAGACCACATAGTCTCATATTTACATGGAAAACAAACTCCATTTTCTATGTGGAAGATCCTCACTAAGATATTCGAAAATAACAATGATTCCAAGAAATTGGAATTGAGGGACAATATTAGAAACATTCGATTGCAGAAAAATGAATCCATTCCACATTACCTCTCCAAATTCATTCGGTGTCGATATGATCTTGGAGGAGTTGGAGAAAATGTAGCGTATTCGGAGCTAGTAAGCCTAACTCTCCTAGGCCTTCCAAAATCTTGGCATAGTTACTAGGACTATGTAAATGGAAGGAACAAATTTCCAAATTGGGGGAGACTTTGGTCCTATTTGGTGCAGGAATAATTTCGAAGAAACACTAGAGATGGATTAACATCCAAAGAAGAGGAGTAAGAGAATTTTTCCTTGGTTGGGAAGGGAAAGAAAGCTAAGGTCAATAAGGCCCAAAGAAGTCCAGGGTCCAACTAGAACAATGGCAAGAATAAGGGCCTAAGCAAGATAAAATTCTTTCACTGCCATGAATACAAACACTATGCAACCAAGTGTCAACACAGGAAATCCAACAAGGAGCCTGCAATAGGAGAAAAAGGAGACGATTTGGCATATCAATTTGAGTTAGCTTTTACTCTCTTTCCTTGCATGAAGATCACAATAAGAGGGAGTGAGTGGTACCTATATTCTGGTGCCTCATATCATATGATAGGAAACAAGGATTTATTCAGTAGCCTAAAGGAGAAGGATCTAAAAATGCACATAGAATTTGGAGATGATGGGAGGTATAGTACTGAAACAAAAAAACCCTTGTTCAGTAGAAATTTCCAATTGCAGAGACACATGTATGTGTATAAATAATATATTTTATCATTAAAATAATCATATGATGATTTAAAAGTTCTTGAGTGGTTCACCTTTATAGGTGTTGATTGGCCACAAGGACTAAAGAACACGTCTTTTGACATATGTTCCCTTTCATAATTAATGGGAAATTTAATTTAACTAATTTATTAGTTATAAATATTTATGAATTTAATATTTTTATTTAATTAATATATAATTATGAATATTTTATTCATAACAGTTTCTCTCCCTTAAAATGCTTTGTCCTCAAAGCATAGGGAAGATTGGGTGTTGTTGACGAAAATGTTATGTCTCCCATGATGAATCTTCTTCTGGTAGTCTCCTTCATTTGATAAGGTATTCTTTAGTAGTCTTGGATCGTAGTGCGATTTCTGTGGTAGTGAGTATGCCTTTAGGTTCTAATATGATCATTCCTTCTTCGCCAGTCTCATGTATCTCTATTTGAGTTGTTTGATTTTGACCCAATAATTTTTTGAGACTTGATACATGAAATGTATTGTGGATTCGACAGTTTTCTGGTAGCTTCAATCCATAAGCCATGCTACTTATTTTTTGATTATTTGGTATGGTCCATAATACTTAGGAGATAAATTATTTTTCCCTATTTTTTTTAATGATAACTTCTTATGTGGTTGAAGTTTGATGAAAATTCAATCTCCTTCTTCTAAGTATAATTATGTGCGGTGTTGTTCAGTTTATTGCTTCATTATATTTTGTGTCATTGTTAAATTTTCTTTTAACAAGTTAATAATTCTTTGGTTTTCTTCTAAGCGGTTATTTACTGCTTGAACCTTAGAATTGTGTAGCAAAAAATCATTCCACTTTCCAGGTGGTTCATAGCCATATATGGTTAGGAAGGGAGTCATTTTGGATAAAATATGATAGGTGGTATTGTACCACCATTATGTTAGGTGTAGAGATTGAGACCATTTGTTTTTTTTGTCGGTGACAAAACAATAGTGATATGTTTCCAAACATTTATTAACAACTTTAGTTTGACCATCTGTCTAAGGATGATAAGTCGAACTCATGTTGAGATATATTCCTGCTTGATGGCAAAAATATTTCTAAAATTTTGTCTAAATTTTGCGTCTCTATCACTGACAATAACCTTAAGAAAACCATGTAGTTTGTAATTTTTTTTACAAAAAACCTTTGCGACTTGCTTGGTTGTGTTAGTTTTCCCAATTGCCATGAAGTGGGAATATTTGATGGGTCTATCTACTACTACAAATATATTGTCCTTGCCATTAGACATAGGTAGTCCTTCAATGAAATCCATCGAAATTTCTTCCCATTTTTTATTTGGAATATGTAACGCATGTAGTAACCCAGGAGTTGGAATATTTTCACTTTTATTTCTCTAAAAAATATCACATTCAGCGACATAATTTTGGATTTCCTTACTCATATCCTTCCAGTAGAATGATTGTTGAATGTTTTAGTAGATTTTGAAGAATCCAACATGGCCAGCTACAGGAGAACTATGAGATTCTTTTAGAATTTTCATTTTAAATTTGGTTGATGGAGTTAGATAAATTCTACCTTTGTACCATAATATTTCATTTTTCCATTCAAATTTAGCATATTGACTGATATTTTCAATCATAGAACCACAATCCAAATCCTTGGCATACTCAGATCATTTTCCATCTAACCAATTAGGACACCATGGAAACTCATGTCGTGTTTTCATCATATTTCCATAAAAGTGCATCATTGATGACATTTTCCTTTCCATTTTTGTGAAGTATTTCCAGGCCGAATGCAGAAAGATTCTCCATCAATTTTTTTATTCTGTTGATAATGTGTTTTTTTTTTAAGTAGGAAATGAAGACTATTGTGATCGTTTCGAATTGAGAATTTACTTCTGAGTAGGTACTGTCACCATTTAGTTAATGCATGTATGATGAAAAGCATATCCTTTTGGTAAGTTGATTTAAAGCTTTCCCGTTTGTTAATATTCCTACTTTAGAAGAATATAGGATGGTTTTCTTGCATTAATATTGTTCCAATTCCAAATCCTGAAGCATCACATTTTACTATGAATGGTTTCGAGAAATTGTAGTTTCTAGTAATGGTGTGGTTGACATTACCCTTTTTAGATTCTCAAAGCATTCGTATCCTTGTTTAGTCCATTGGATATAGTTTTTTTTTTAACAAGTTTGTCAGTGGCGTAGTCAAATGTGCATAGTTATTTATGAAAATTTTGCAATATCCCATTAAACCTAGAAATCCTCTCAGTTTTGATATGTTCTTGGGTATTGGACATTCTTTAATTACTTTAATTTTTCCAGGATCCACATTGAATCCTTCTCTAGATATGGCGCATCCCAGGTATTCAACTTCCTTTTTCCCAAAGGTACATTTTGATAACTTTGGATACAATTCATTCTTCTCCAATACAAAAATTACTTCTTCTATATTTTTGAGGTGCTCCTTCCACATTGTGTTGTATACGAAGATATCGTCAAAGAAGAACTATACGAATTTTCACAAGTATGGGTGGAAGAGTTCGTTCATGGTTTCCTGGAAGGTGGTTGGTGCATTTTTAAAACCAAATGGAACTACCTTAAACTCGTAGTGCCCTTGGAGTGATTTCTGAATGCAATTTTCTTGACTTCTTCTAATCTTACTCGAATTTGATAGTAGCCTGACCTCAAATAAAATTTTGAAAAATATTTTGTGCCATGGAGTTAATCTAGAATCTCATCAATAAATGGAATGGGAAATTTTGTTTAATAGTAATTTTGTTTAATCCTCGATAATCTATACACAACCGAAAGGATCCATCCTTCTTCCTGACTAACACTACTGGTGCAGCATAAGGACATATGCTTTTCATAATGACCCCACATTTTACAAATATTGTATTAGCCTTTCTATCTTTGTTTTATGATGACAGGGATAACAATATGGCTTGAAATTTACAGGTTTTGAATCTAGTTTAACTTCAATGATGTGTTCATTTTTTCTTTAAGGAGGTAATTTCATTGGAAATTCTTGAAACACCTTGTCATATTTCTAGATTAGGGTTGTAACTTCTAAATTTTGGTGTGTCCCTTCCATAGATAACAATTCTAATTGTTCAAATTGTGCAACGAATACCGGTGCTCCCTTGTGAATAAGATTATTCATTTTCCAAGAAGAAATTATTTGGGTAGGAGGGGCTCGGAATACATACAAATTGTACTTTATCCCATTCATTTTGAACTTCATGAATTGTTTTTGGTGAATTGAATAGTACATCCCTAGTGTTTGTAACAACTGTACTCATAAGACGACATCTACACCTCCTAAGGAAACTGTATAAAAGCTGGACTCCATTTCGTATTCGTTTAGTTGCACTTTGACTTTATGGCACTTCCCTAGTCCATCTATTCTTTTCCCATATTCCACCATAAATTTTAGATCTACTACAGGATAGGAAAAAATTTTTAGCCTTTCTGCGACATTGACATCTATAAAATTGTGTGTACTTCCTGAATCTATTAACACAATAATTTTTTTCTTCTTAATATGTCCTTTAATATTTAATGTTTGTGGTTGATTTATTCATGTGATAGTCGCCAAAGAAATTCTTGTCATATTTTCTTCTTCTGGATCTAGATTAGGAGTCTCAATTAGGGGAATTTTGAGGTCTAAAATGGGTCTCCTAAGAAAAATGTACAACCAAAATAAAATTTATAAGAACCAATAGGATTCAAGATGATGATCTCAACCATGGGGAATGATTCACCATTTTTAAGTAAAAGGGTAAAGAGATTAAAAAATAATAAAATAATAAAACTACTTTTTTAACTCGTATTTTCAACTTATCTCCCAAAGTTTTTACTCAAATTTTGAGCAGAAGTACTGTTAGAAAATTAAATATTACAGAGCAATGCAACACATAAAATATGCGGAAAATACAAGCACACAAAAACACATAAAACCAGAGAGACACAGATATACGTGGTTCACCCAGTTTGGGCTACGTCCACCCCGAACAGCTAGTCCTTCCTTTTTATTATCTAGAAAAAATGAAGAGACAAAACCTACAGCAGATCCGTTGTAATATCATCTGTTCTCTCTCACAGTCTCCCTCTCTGTTTCTCGCTCTGAGAATACACATACAATACACAGCCGCAATACAATGCCCTCATAAAAGCGAGGGGTTGCCTTCTAGGGCAAAAAACCCTAACTAAACATAATTTCTATCATCAGATCATTTGCCTAATGAACGGCCCAGATTGACTAGAAATAACTATACTTTTACAAGGCAATTTTACATCTGTTTTTAGCTTTGGGTCACTGCCACCCCCCCTGGACCCCCCACGGCAGCAATTAATTATGGGTGGCGTTGCCGCCCCTTTTAAGGTACAGGGGTCCAATGCTGTGATACAAAGTAAACTAGATAATCAGGCTCCACACCCAACAATCTCCCACTTGGAGACTGATTGTAGAAACTCCACCGCTGCTTCATTTGCTGGACAATGACTCCTCTTTGGACCTGGATGTTTCTCATCTTCATCGTCATCCTTGAAGACCAATTGAAATTGAGCATGTTCTCAGTTTCTCCCTGGTTACAACTTTTGTTAGCATATCTGCAGGATTCTGGCTAGTGTGTATCTTTTCCAGCTTCAACTCTCCATCTTCCAATACCGACCGTATGAAATGGTACTTGAGATGTATGTGTTTAGTCCTGGAATGAAATGTTGAGTTCTTTGCAAGATGAATGGCACTTTGGCTATCACTGTATAGCGTGCCCATATCATGCTTCTTACCTAATTCACCCATAAACCTTTGTAACCAAATCATTTCTTTACTAGCCTCTGTAGCAGCAACATACTCTGCTTCTGTTGTTGAAAGTGCAACAACACTTTGAATTTTTGAAACCCAACTGACAGTTGTTCCACCTACAGTAAATACATATCCTGTAGTGCTCCTCCTGTTATCTCTGTCACCTGCCATATCTGCATCAACATATCCCTGTAGAGAAATGTTTGAACCACCAAAGTATAATGCTTGATTTGTGGTACCTCTCAAATATCTGAGAATCCATTTTACTGCCATCCAATGTTCTTTTTCTGGATTATTCATGTACCTGCTTACAACTCCCACTGCATGTGCAATATCAGGCCTTGTGCAGACCATTGCATACATTAAGCTTCCAACTGCCGATGCATATGGAACTTTAGACATATAATCCATGTCTTCTTGGGTCTTTGGGCACATCTCCTTACTAAGTTTGAAATGGCTAGCAAAAGGTGTACTAATTGGTTTTGCATTCTGCATATTAAATATTTTCAACACCTTTTCTATGTACTCATTCTGAGACAGTGTTAATTTGCAATTTTTCCTGTCTCTAGTTATCCTCATACCAAGGATTTGTTTTGCAGCTCCCAAATCCTTCATTGCAAAGGAATTTGCCAATTTTCTTTTGAGCACATTTATTTCCTGCATGTTAGATCTCGCAACAAGCATGTCATCTACATACAATAACAATATAATATAGCTGCCATCATTTTGCCTTTTTAGATAAACACAATGATTAGAGTGACATCTAGTATAACCTTGTTCAGACATAAACTTGTCAAATTTTAGATACCACTGCCTTGGAGCCTGTTTTAAGCCATACAAGCTCTTCTTTAACCTATACACCAATTATTATTTCCCTTTTACCTCATATCCTTCTGGTTGCTGCATGTATATCTCTTCATCCAAATCTCCATGGAGAAATGTTGTCTTTACATCTAATTGTTCAAGATGTAAATCTTCCGCAGCTACAAGACTTAAGATAGTTCTGGTTGAATTCATCTTAACAACAGGATAAAATATTTCATCAAAATCAATACCTTTCTTTTGTGCAAACCCCTTCACCACAAGTCTAGCTTTTTACCTCTGTTTTCCTCCATCTTCTTCCTTCAGCCTGTAAACCCATTTATTCTGCAATGTAGTTTTACCTGCAGGCAACCTGACTAAGTCCCAAGTCTGGTTATGCATTAAGGAGTCCATCTCTTCTTCCATGGCTAGCTCCCACTTCTTCCTGCTTTCAACCTGCATTGCTTCTTCATAACATTCAAGTTCACCAGAATCAGTCAGCAATAAATAATATAATGAAGGAGAGTATTGTTCAGGGGGTCTACTTATCCTGGTAGATCTTCTAACACCACTTTCAGGTGTTTGAGGTGCTTGTTGATGTTGTGGTGGTTGCTGCTGCTGTGATTGTTTATTATTATTATTTTCAGGCACCTTTACTTTTTCAGTTATCTCATCAAGAACCATGTATTCCTTGATTTCTTTTTCCTGTTTCTTTTCCTGCAGCTGATTCTTATACAAGACCTTTTCATTGAATATTACGTCTCTGATCCTAATGATTTTGTGATTTTCATAATCATATAAGCGATAACCAAAATCATTAGCACCATATCCAATAAAGGTACATTTCTTTGATTTTGCCTCAAGTTTTGTTCTATTTTCTTTATTAATATGGACAAAGGCCTCACAACCAAAAGGCTTTAAAAAAGAGTAGTTTACCTTTTTACCTGTCCATGCTTCCTCTGGAATACCACCATCCAAGGAACTTGAAGGCCCTCTATTTATTAGATAAACAAAAGTATCTACAACATCTGCCCAAAATTGTAAAGGCAATCTCGCATGCAATCTCATGCACCTTGCACGCTCCATGATTGTTCTGTTCATCCTTTCTGACACACCATTTTCTTGTGGTGTTCTTGGAACTGTCTTCTCTCTACGAATTCCATGCTCTGAACAGTACCTATCAAACTCTTTGCCGCAATATTCACCTCCATTGTCTGATCTGAGACACTTCAACTTCTTTCCTGTCTCAATCTCAACCAAAGCTTTCCATTTCTTGAAAGTATCAAATACATCAGATTTATTCTAAATACAATAAATCCATGTTTTTCTAGTTGCATCATCAATAAAAGTAACATAATAACGAGAGCCACCGAGAGATGATACCTGAGCAGGTCCCCATACATCTGTATGCACAAGCTCCAATTTTTCGCTCTTCTTTTCTTTCCCAAATCTGAGAAATATGACTCTCTTTTGTTTTCAATAAATGCAATTCTCACAGAAATCCAAATCAACATTCTTCAAACCTGGCAACAAATTTATTGAGTGAAGAATCTTCATTCCCTTCTCACTCATGTGTTCGAGCCTATGATGCCATAATGCTACATCTGCTCCTTTGGAAGTTAAAGCATTAACAAAGTTAGAAATACCATTGCATAAATACAATGTACCAACCTTTTCACCTTTTTCTATTACCAGCGCTCCTTTGGTGACCTTCCAAGTTTTATCTGTGAAAGTTGTCACACAACCTTCACTGCCTAACTGCCTTGTTGAAATAATATTTTTCTTCAGATTTGGAACATGCCTTACCTCCTTTAGTAGCCATTTGTTTCCATTCTGTTGTTTTACAAGAACTTTACCCATTCCAAAAATTTTACAGGGTTTATCATCACCCAAACGAACTTGTCCAAAATCTCCTTGAACATAGTCATGAAAATATTTCTTATCAGGTGTGGCATGGAATGAAGCCCCTGAATATAAAACCCAAGAATCAGTAACATTTTCGAAAGAAAGAATCAAAGCATCTTGTAACACATCACCTGTCACATTTGCTTCATGATTGTTTTCTTACTGTGTGTCTCCTTCTTTTTCCTTCCGAGATCTACAGTCTTTCTTTAGGTGTCCTTTCTTTCCGCAATTCCAGCACACTATCCCCGATCTGGACTTGGATCTGCCTTTCCTTGATTTAATGCGATATCCCGAGCTCTTTCCTCTTTCCATTCTTCTTCCCCTAGACTCTGCACTCAAAGCATTACCTGATGTCTCACCGGAGCTTTTCCGTCGCATTTCCTCGCTAAGGATAGCACCAACAACATCATCAAAATTTAAAGTACTAGATCCAGAGACAGAGTTACTAATGGCCATTATTAAACCATTCCAACTCTCTGGCAATGAGCACAAGAATAACAGAGCTCTAACTTCATCATCAAATTTTACCCCTACAAAACTTAATTGACTGGTAACTGTATTAAATTCATTTAAATGGTCTGCAATAGATCCACCTTCTGACATCTTCATATTAAATAATCGTTTCATAAGAAATACCTTGTTTGAGGCCGAAGGTTTTTCATATAGTTTCACCAACATTTGCATCAAACCCTCTGTTGTTGTTTCCTTTGAAATATTGAAGGCGACTGACGCCGCAAGACACAACCGTACTGTTCCGAGTGCCTTTCTATCGAGAATTTTCCATTCCGCGTCTGTCATGGTCGTCGGCTTCTTTGTTTTTCCACTCAATGGTAGGTACAGATCTTTCTGATACAGATAATCTTCCATTTGCATCTTCCACAGTGGGAAGTCTTGGCCATTAAATTTCTCGACCCTAAACTTACCATCGTCCGCCATTGCTCCCACTCGAACCAGGAACCCTTCTTTTCTGCAAGTTTATCAGCCAAATATACCTTCGGCTCTGATACCAGTTGTTAGAAAATTAAATATTACAGAGCAATGCAACACATAAAATATGTGGAAAATACAAGCACACAAAAACACATAAAACCAGAGAGACACAGATATACGTGGTTCACCCAGTTTGGGCTACGTCCACCCCGAACAGCCAGTCCTTCCTTTTTATTATCTAGCAAATGAAGATACAAAACCTATAATAGATCCGCTATAATATCCTCTATTCTCTCTCACAGTCTCCCTCTCTGTTTCTCGCTCCGAGAATACACATACAATACACAGCCGCAATACAATGCCCTCATAAAAGTGAGGGGTTGCCTTCTAGGGCAAAAAACCCTAAACTAAACATAACTTCTACCGTCAGATCATTTTCCTAATGAACGGCCTGCATTGACTAGAAATTACTATACTTTTACAAGGCAATTTTACATCTGCTTTTAGCTTCTGGCCGCCGCCGCTCGGACCCCCCACGGCAGCGACACGCTGCGGCGTTGCCGCCCCCTTTTGCCGCGCAGGGGCCAACGTCGTGATACAAAGTAAACCAGATAATCAGGCTCCACACCCAAAAAGTACTCGTTGGATGCAAAATTTAATTCCTCATCCAAGGAGTAACCATGTTACATACTTTTGATGGACCTTGCTACATGAAAAATGAGAAATACATGAAAAAGTATGATTTCAATCACGTTTTTCATGTATTTATCATTTTTCGCGTAGCAGGATCCATCCAACTATGCAACATGGGTACTCCTTGGATGAGGAATTAAATTTTTCATCCAACGAGTACTCCCGCTCAAAATTTAAGTAAACAATTTGGGAGATAAGTTGAAAAAGTATTTTTTTCTTTTTTTCCCTCTAAAATTTGATGATGTAATCAAATCTTATTTTATTATTTCCACTATTATTTTATAATTTCCTTAGGAGGCCCATTTTAGACCTCAAAATTCCCCTAATGATTTTCTTCGCTAGTTTCTTCGTCGGAGTTATTGTATGATGTAATATTCCAAAATGGAAATAGCAGCAATACAAGACATAATAATGTAAAACATAGCAACTATGAACATATTATAAGAGGGATCAATATGCAACAATCATTTTATTCAAATATCAGCAACAATATACAAAAATATATTAAGGGTCAAGCCACTCATGCAATAAGAACAATTCTCCCATGATCATATCAATAAGCACATGAGTTGCTGCTACTGTATAGAATGCCGGAAAGTAGTGACAACATTTTCTATATCAGTGTAGTGGCTACTGTAAACATACATAAATGGAATATGGCTGATAGATACAAAATACATGCCCAGGAAGGAAGATATGGGCTCTAATACATGATTTCTAGCCAACACAGAAAAGATTGCTAGAAATACCAACAACAATATAAAATGTGACAAATAACCCTAGGGTTGATATGTCACTGCAAATGGAACTGAATAGAATGAGGATATGACATATATGAAATGATAATGTCCTCCTCCAATGGTATTTCTCAATAGAAGGTTGATCCCTCTATTCAGAAATAAACCCTCCTCATGAGCTCAATGAACCCTCTCAGCAACTGCCACTAAAAATAACGCAGATCTGGACTGGAACTACACTGTGAGGGATGGTAGATGGTTGGCCTAATGCCAAAATATATGAATATTCATAGGAGCCCTCCTTGTTTATCCTCCAATGGATAGGCTACCTCTCCATTGAAAAACAAGCCCATAATTAGCTCTATGTGATCCTCCTTTGCTGCACCCTGCAACACAACCCAGCTCTAAACAGAAACTATGATGTAGCTGAAGGAGGTAGCCTGGCTAGAATTCCGGAATGAGGAAATGCAACCCAATTAACCTCTCTTTCCCTAAGGATGAGGTAGGGATTCCCGATCAGGAACACCCTAGTGCTAAATAACACAACAAACCCCGCTAAACAGCTAAAGGATTCAAAGTCTAAACAAACCAATATCAAATAATAACCCAAACATGAATAAAAATGGATGCCATCCCCTCCATATATAGTGTGTGAGCCTTCTCACATTGGGTCCCATCCACAAATTCCACCAAGATCATGCAAGTTATCCTCCACTAAAACTGCGCTGACTTATCATAAATTCCACTCCTCCATGACAACGTTGTTGATTTGGTCAAATTTGACCTATTCAACATGGATCCCCTCCAATTCACACCCAAAGGTGCTTAATCCAATTTCTTATTCTTCCTCCTTTCACATTAGGATTTTTATTATTCCTTCTAAGGAAATTTATGGGTCTCCCCACCCACTTATTCACCTACTTAGTGATAAAACAAACTATAATATTCCATTTAGCTAAAGGCTAAATTTTTTGGAATATCACAGTCCTCCCCTCCAAAATGTTGCTTGTCCTCAAGCAACTGAAAGGATATGGAAAAATTTTCTCTCCTTCCTCTTGTAGCCTCCTCATCAAATAGTCCCCACCACTGCTCAAAATAATCTGCAATAAATCTACCCCCCAATGGTTCCTCCCAAATATGAAAAACCAAATGGCTCACATCATGAGAAAGTGGAAGGCGTAAGTGGAAAACTTCTTGCTATCCAATGGCCTCCTCAAGGTAAGTGAGAATCTAAAAGTTGGGTATCCCCATCCCAATAAGAGACTCCCATACCCATGCTATCATCCAAATTAAATGAGCCATCCTAGGTAGCTCATCAAAGAAATCCTCAATCCTCGGTTCATGCAATGTATTGGGGTTGTATGGAGAGATTAGATTTATCCACCCATGTTGTTTCTCTCTCCATTTATGATATGTATAGGGTTGCTTCTGATCTTGGGCTGAAATATTATGGTCTCCAAGAATGACCCAAGTTACCCCACCAAACAAAACATCCATGAAGTGCCTCCTAAGAACTCAAGTTCTCCAAATGGCACCTCCCACATGACGACAAGAGATGTAGTGTGGAAATCATGGCTTACCCATTGCTTCTCTTGAAACATGCAACATATGAAGTATGGAGAATCATAATCCCAATGGGAACCTCCAACTCTTGTGCCATCCTCCCAACAAAGCTTCCCATAAGAATGAGAACATCATCAATATATGGAAGAAAAAACAAATAAAAACAAGTTGCCATATGACAACCGAAAGGTGGATCATAGTCCCACATGTGGAACCAGCACAGTGCATCCCTTACATGCCTTAAAAAAAATTATAACATTTATTTTCAGCCACTTGTTTGCTGCCACAATCATCCTACAAGATGGAATCATAAAAGTAAAATTTGGTGCCAATGGTGCACACCAAGAATCATGTGGCATCTCCCACAAACCACCCATAGAATGGCCAACAACAATGCTGAAAATGGCCTCAAGTACATCACAATACAATATACAAGGAGGAATTATCCTCCTTGGTACAACATGTTGCTCACAAAAACTAAAGAAGTACAAATCATCATGCATAAATGTACATCCTCTACCATGTACTTTGGTCATTGAGCTGAAATGGCTCAACTGAAAGTTCTCCCTCACCCTCCATGAGTAGGGAAGTGGTTGTGTCAACCTCTCCATCATCATCTGGGCTATGAATCTCCATATGCTAATATACATCCTGCTGGATGCCCTCCCAAGTTAAATCCTCCATCAAGGAATGATATGCATCAAAGTGAATGGAAAGAAAGTCCACATATGTTGCATGTAATAGATTCTCCTTAAGCTCAGAAGCTCTAGTCAAGAAGACTCTTCCATAAGAATATATGACCCCATCATCCACCATATATCTATCATCTCCCTCTGGGTCATCAAGAATCATGCAAGCACCAAAATTCTTGGAGTACTCTACCAAAAGTTGAGACCTCCAATATGGATCAATCCTCCTAAGAGACAGTGCTGAAGATCTTAAATGTGAAGCTCCCCACATGTTTCTGTCTTTTCCTTTGAAATCCCTCATGCCAAATTCATCCTCCAAAGTGCTTCTAAGCCCATCATGTAGCTGCTCATGCTCAAGTAGAAGCGGTGACCTTTGGAAGTTGGCCTCCCATGAGAAGCTACCATCCAAAAAGAACCTCCTGATCTTGGCCAATATAAGCATGAGTGGTCTCCATCTACTCCAATATATGGAGGATTCCTTCCTCAAGGGAAGTACCCTCTGTTTCTCCAAATCCATGGAGTGGTCTCCTTGCACCATGGTGGTGCCATCCTCCATTACTGCAACAACTCCTGTCAGCACAGAATATGTAGTGAGAGTGGATAATGCTGAAAATGGGAGAGTTTATCCCTCCTCCTTGAGTCTATCCCAGACTCTTTGCGTTGTACTAGTCCCCTCCAAACTATCCACCCCTCCGGGATCCAAGAGTGGTGAACCAAATGGTAAGATGTCTCTCACCAACTCTAGATCTGGTGGCCTCCCAGGTGGAATGCCCCCATGTAGTGAGACATCAATATCTAAAGCAGACTGTATATATGAGTGGACTGATTTGTCCCTCCTTTCACTGCGCAATACAGTCTCCTTCTTCTATGTAGAAACCTCCTAAAATAGATAAGGATGAATTCTCATCATCCCTCGATGTTGATCCTTCTTTTCTTCTTCTCCTCCCATCTCACAATCCACAAAAACTGATACATGTTGCTCCAGAATTATGCTTTGGTACCCACATGTTAGATCATTTGGAACTCCTTGCAAAGACACAAGGGCTCCTCTAATGGAAGCAATGGCTCCCTTTCCACCTCCATGTGGTGATGAATCTTCTCCTGATTGTACAACGTTCTTAGCTCTTCTTTGCTCATCCTTTTCATCAATATTCGAGAATGCCTCATCATCAATGAGAGACCCTAGATCTTGGTCTTCCCTTGAAGGAGGAATCTCCATGTCTTCATCTATAGAAGAGGGATCTTCAAGAAGTGGGGATCTTGTCCTTGGCAAGGTATTATGCATGTTTTTATCCCCTTCAATAGGAATATGGAGTGGAGTTGGTAAAATAGATCCCTCCAACTCATGCAAAGGTTTTGAATTTTTGGGTTCAACAAAAGATGTTTCACAATGTTTAATATCAAATCTTTTCACTATATTCTTAGTGAATTCTGCATAAGTTTTTACATTTGCATGATGAAATGAAGAAAAACTATAAAACCAACAATCATGGGCCATACCTTTAAGGTGCAGAATTTCTACTCTAATGGCCTCCTTTTCTGAAATTTGGTGTAGCTGCAAATAGGAATCTAGCTTCTTCACCCAAGCCTTGGCTGTGCACTTTGATGATCCATAAAATTTAGGTAGAAAGATTCTACCTCTCTTGTTTCTGTCATGGTTTCTGGACCTTCTATCTTCCTTGAGTTGGCAAAACCCTTGGAAGTCCAAGTGCTCTTTGAATCTCCAAGATTGAGACTCATACTCCTGAATATAGTCACTCAAGGTCTCCTCCCTTGGTGCATCTTCTTCCTCCATTTCTCTTGCAGTGAATGTGGACAATAAACTACGATGTGGATCTTCATGTGTGGCTAAATTCTCACACCCATTCTGTGAATATTTAGGGCTTGCTTCACTTTCAAACCCTCTTGGAAATTTTCTACACCTCTCCATTTTCATCTCCTTGATATTTTTCACAGTTTGAAAAAGAAGCTGGAAGAGCCTCTCTTCCTTCATTTCTCCAAATAATGGAGTCATGCCTTTGTTTCTTCTATACGAATTCTCCTTTCTGTGAGAAGCTTCTCCTCCTAATGGCATAATTTCTTGAATGCACATGCTGAGCCAAGATTATGCTCTGATACCATTGTAATATTCCAAAATGGAAATAGCAGCAATATAAGACATAATAATGTAAAACACAACAACTATGAACATATCATAAGAGGGATCAATATGCATCTATCATTTTATTCAAAAATCAGAAACAACATACAAAAATATCTTGAGGGTCAAGCCACTCAAGAAATAAGAATAAGTCTCCCATGATCACATCAATAAGCACATGAGTTGCTACTACTGTATAGAATGTCAGAAAGCAGTGACAACGTTGTATATATCAGTGTAGCTTCTCCTATAAACATACATAAATGGAATATTGCTGATAGATACAAAATACATTACCAGGAAGAAAGATATGGGCTCTAATACATTATTTGTAGCCAACCCAGAAAATATTGCTAGAAATACCAATAAAAATATACAATGTGACAAATAACCCTAGGGTTGATATGTCACTGCAAACTGGAACTGAATAGAATGAGGCTATGACAGATCTGAAATGAAAATTTACTCCTCCAATGGTATTTCTCAATAGAAGGCTGATCCCTCTATCTAGAAATAGACCCTCCTAATGAGCTCAATGAACCCTCTCAGCAACTGCCACTAAAAATAATTTAGATCTGGACTGGAATTACACTGTGAGGGATGGTAAATGGTTGGCTTGATGCCAAAAATATGTAAATATTCCCAGGAGCCCTCCTTGATCATAATCATCTAATGGATAGGCTACCTCTCCACTGAAAAACAAGCCCAGAATTAGCTCTATGTGATCCTCCTTTGTTGCACCCTACAACACAACCCAAATCTAAACAGAAACTGCGCTGTAGTTGAAGGAGGTAGCTTGGCCAGAATTCCGAAATGAGGAAATGCAGCCCAATGAACCTCTCCTTCCCTGAGGATGAGGTAGGCATTCTCGATCAGGAACACCCTAGTGCTAAACATCACAACAAACTCCGTTAAACAACTAAAGGATGCAAAGTCTAAACAAAATAATATCAAATAATAATCCAAACATGAATAAAAATGGCTGCCATCCCCTCCATATATAGTGTGTGAGCCTTCTCACATTGGGTCCCATCCACAAATGCCACCAATCTCATGCAAGTTTTCCTCCACTAAAACTGCGTTGTCTTATCATAAATGCCACTCCTCCATGACATCATTGTTGATTTGGTCAAAGTTGACCTATTCAACATGTATCCCCTCCAACACACCCAAAGGTGTTTAATCCAGTTGCTTATTCTTCCTCCTTTCACATTAGGAGTGTTATTATTCCTTCTAAGGAAATTTATGGGCCTTCCCACCCACTTATTCATCTACCTAGTGATAAAACAAACTATAATATTCCATTTAGTTGAAGGCTAAATTTTTGGAATATTACATATGAAGATTCCTCTTCTTCTTTTGCTTCGAAGTTGTAAATTTTTTATGTAGTGCATATGTGTCCTAGAGAATATTTATCGCTGCATGTCCAAAATTTTCCATGTCTTTTATTTTAAAAACTTGATTGTTTTTTTCCTCCTTCGCGCGATGGGAGTCGAATGTATTTACCAGTATTTCAGAAGAAGACTTACTTGACTTAACTTTGAGTAATTTCTTGATATTTTATTACTGGTATATCATTGGTGTTTTATGGAACTTATACTTTTGTTCAATAATTATTGCTACATGTCTAGCTTCTTCAAAAGTCTTGGGTTTGTGTAGTTTTAATTTTGCTCGAATATACTCTTTGAGTATGCATCTATACATTTTTAGAATCTCTTCATCATAGAATCCCATTTTTCTTACAATCAATACTTCCCACTCGTGGGTGTATTCACTTACAAACCCTTTTTTTTAGGTGAACTAATTTTTTGTAGACGTCATCTTATTCTTCGTCATGGAACCTTTTTAGCAGAGAATCCACGAAATTAAATGAATGAGTGAGCTTCACATTTGTTTGACCAACATAGGAACCAATCATATGATTCAACTTCCAGGTTGTTGGATGCGGTCATGACCTTCTCATGCTCACCTATGGGCAGGTTTTCTCCAAAATGGCATCCACTTTATTTACCCACACAATGGCGCCTCTATGGTCCTTACCCTCATACTTAGGTAATTCCCTTTCAATTTTTTGGTAGTCTCTTTTGGGAAATTTTTTATAGTACTAAATTCCTCGGAAATGTATGTGAGGCATTTGTGGGACTTCGTGCATCTATGGAAATGCATGACTTGGAAAAACTTCCCCTTCTCGAGTCTTGAGACTTTGTGGTGATTCTTGCATGATTAAGGGGTTAAAATTTGGGCTGACTCCTCCCGTTAATTGACTCATCATCTATCTTTTCAACATTATCTATTCTTTTGATATCATTTTCCATTTTGTCTTGAGTAATAATTATCCTATCTTGGCCTTTTCCAATTTATTCTTGTTTCTTTTCAGCATTATCAAGGTGCTGACGCGTCTTATTGAGTTCCTCTTGAAATTTTCGTAAATACGTATCATCATTGCTACTCCCCATTTTGTTCCTCTTTTTCTTAGTAGACCCATTATATATATATATATATATATATATATTATATATATATAAAATTTCAATTAATATAATATAACTTATATAAAAATTTACATTCATTATGAAATAAAACCAAATTATAAGTCATGAGTGAAAATATGAGACTTTTGGTGGGAAGAACAAGACAGTGGATGAATGGAGTTATTGGGACTGAGCACATGTGGACTAGAGGGGTTGTCGGCCGATCGCGATGTTGATGGCAAAGATTTGGTAGACAAGGATGGTTGGCGGTGGTCAAAAGGACAGTCGACCAAGCATAACAAGTACGGTGGATATGTTTCGGCGACTGGCATTGCCAAAGGGAACATATTGTAGCGAGGATAAAAAAATGTTGAGAGCCAAGTTTAGAGGATGGGTCATAGCAGTATGGATGCCACAGAGGCAAGGAAATAAAAAATGACAAAGAAACAAAGGAATCAATGGGAACAATGGAAAAATGTGGTGGACGTAGAAAATGGATGAGGAGGTTAAATAGTGGATGGAATGATAGGTGGATAAATACAATGATTTGTGCATTGAGGTAACTTGAGAGGGGTGTGTAGCGTTGGATCTGATACCACTGGAACAAAAAACCCTTGTTCACTAACAATTTTCAATTGTAGAGACACATTTATGTGTATAAAAAATATATTTTATTATTCAAATACTCATATGATGATTTACAAGTCCTTGTGTGGTTCACCTTTATAGGTGTTGACCGACGACAAGGACTAAAGAACATGTCTTTTGACATATCTTCCCTTCATAATTAATGGGAAATTTAATTTAAATAATTTATTAATTATTAATATTTATGAATTTAATATTTTTATTTAATTAATATATAACTATGAATATTTTATTCATAACAGGTAAAAAAAGAATTAGTACTGTCACCTTTAAGAGGGATTCACCCTACCATATTCATCTGAAAGATGTCATGTATGTACTTAGGCTGAAGAAAAATTTGATCTTTGTAGCTTTATTGGAGGATAGATGTGATGATGTTGATTTCAGTAAGGGGAAATCCTTTCTGAGAATTGTAGCTATGAGGAAAGTGAACATATTGGATTTAGAGTGAAAAATATCTACAAACTTGAGGTGGAGGCTTGTGCTGCACTAAGTAGTAAGGAAAAAAATGTGCAAATTCGAGATGTTGGAGAACTTCGGCACAGGCACATGGGACACTTACACCATGGGGCCTTAAAAATCATGCAAAAAATTACCACTGGTCTCCCGAAATGTACCCTTGACCAAGATGATGTTTGCAAGGGATTCAGATTGGAGAAATTTGTCAAATCCACCTTCCAGGGTTGAGATAGCAGAGTGGGAGAAATCTTGGAGCGAGTCCATTGTGATGTATGTGGACCTTTTTCTACAACCTATACAACAAAATATAGGTATTATGTAATTTTTGTTGATGAATTTTCTAAAAAATATTGGATCTTCTTCATGAGGAAAAAGGAGGAAGTGTTTTCAAAATTTGTTGAATTCAATGCATTGGTTGAAAAGGAGACTTGTCAGAAATTGAAATCCCTAAGAAGTGACAATGGAGGAGAATTTGTTTCTAACACCTTCAAAGACTCTTGTGCCAAAAATGAGATTATAAAAGAACTGATATCACCCAATAACCCACAACAAAATGGGGTGGCTAAAAGGAAGAACAAAAGCATAGTGGGAGTACCAAGAGCCATGTTGCATGATCAAGGGCTGCCATTACATATATGGGAATAAACATGAAACATCATAGTCTATTTGGATGACATGAGCCCTTGTAAAATACTTGGAATGATCACACTCGAAGAAGATTTCTCTAGGAGAAACCTAGATGTATATCATTTTCAAAATTTTGGAGCTACTATGTATTGTCATGTCTCCAAGGATAATAGGAAGAAATTGGAGCCTACAAATGAGATAGGGGTATTTTCAAGATACACAGAGACTCTACATAGCTATAGGGTGTATTTTCCCTCACTTAAGGTGATAGTAGTGAGGAGATATTCAAAATTTGATGAGGATAAAGCTATGAGATGCTCTCTAGAGCGAGAGCTGAGTATCCCACTAGAGGAAGAGCTTCTAGCTCCAAAGGAGGATCCTCAGACAAATCTTTAGGATGTTGTGTAGAAGTCACATATGGAGGTGCATAGAGAATTCTAGGTGGCAGAAGAGAAACAAAGAAGTTAACATATTGGTGCAGGATGCACGGGAGCATGTGGGAGCTCCTACATCTTTGCGCAAGCAGAGGATATCGCGAGACATATACACTGGTTATATGGCTCTCATGAGTCAGAGCCTTCTTCATTTTAGGAAGCGGTTTATTAACTAGTGTGGGTTGATTCCATGATGGAGGAGTATGACTTCATCATGAATAAAAAAGTACGGAAGGTGGTGCAGAACAAGTCAGTGGTTGGTTCTATATGGATTTACAAAGTGAAGCATGCAACTGATGGGAGCATCAAGAAGTACAAAGCCAAATTTGAGGTCAAAGGCTGCTCATAGGTAGAGGGAGTGGAGTATGAGCCTCAGTGGCAAGAAATTCCTCGATCTAAACCATTCTAGGATTAGCTAAGTGGATGGGGTGGAAGATCCACTAGATGGATGTGAAAACCACCTTCCTCAATGGTGTTTTTGAGGAAACATTTACATAGAGAAACCAAAGGGATTTGAGACATATGACAAGGATACACATGTGTGCAGACTCAGGAGAGCTTGTATGGTCGCAAGTAGGCACCCCAAGCATGGTACACTCAGATCGACACATATCTCAGTGGATTGGGATTCACCAAAAGTGAATAATATGCCAATCTCTATCACATTGTGGTAGATGGAAAGTTTCTTATCTTGGTATTGTATGCTAATGACTTGATACTTATAGGGGATGAGTAGTTGATCCACTCTTGAAAGGAGGACCTTTCAAGAGAATTCGATATGAAAGACATTATATTTATGCATTAATTCCTTTTTTTGGAAGTATCCAAAGGATATGGAGAGTTTTTTCTGAGTCAGGGGAAGTATTCCTATGAAATACTTCATAGATTTCACATGGAGAACTATAAGCCCATGGACACACCTCTAGCTACAAGATGGAGGAAGGAGCATTCTTCTTCAAGAGAGGCAATAAATGCTACCATCTACAAATAGCTTATGGGATCCTTGATGTATCTATTGAACACAAGGCTCGACATATTCTATGAAATTAATCAGTTGAGTCAAGCCATGGTGAAGCCTACCAAGTTGTATTGGAAGGCTTCAAGCATGTGTTAAGATACCTCAGAGGGACAACCAAGTATGGGTTATGGTACAGGAGTACAAAGGGAGTGAAACTCCAAGGTTTCAAAGATGCATATAGGGCAGGAAGTCCATCAGATAATAGAAGTACTTCAGGTGCTATCTTCAATGTTGCGTCTACAGTTCTTCTTGGTATAACAGGAAATAAATGTATATGGTAGTCAGCTTGTTAGGTCCCTATATTGCTAGTGTATTCCATTATCGTTGTTAGTGTAGCCCCCTTATTGCTATTTTTGTACCCTTATAGTCCCCATATTTCTATTATTATGCCTCATAAAATCGCACTATTGTTATTGTTGTGCACTTACATTATTATTGTTAGGTTGTCTAGGATTATATTGTGATTGCATGGAATCCTATATATAGAAAGGAGGTTTTCTCATTTGTATCATCCAAGAGTTTTTCATTTATGTAATGTAAAGGAGGTTTCCCCCTCGAAGAGGCTGATTTCTAAGGTGTTGATATATCTTTTCTTCTATTTTGTGAGTTGGTTTCATAACTTTTCCCTATAAGAGCTTTGAATTCTAGGGTTTCATTGCTTCAAACATGTCATCGTGGAATTTTCCCTATAACTTTTTTTTTCTAGTAAGGTTCAAAAGCTATAAAAAAAACCCATTTGCGAAGAAATCTTGAGGAACTTCGTGTAAAAATTTTAGATCTTGGTTCAAAACATTTTCGGAGATATGATCTGTGGAAGTTAGATTTTTTGCAGGCTCCCAAATTTCATCTCAAAGAGGTGACCTTGGGGAAATCATCATAACTATCTCTTTCAGAATCATATTGGAATTGTGTAAAAATTGGACAAAATTACACATAATTTAGTTTCTTTTGCATCAATTTCAGAGTTGAAGAAGGAAACAGTGACATGCAGCACATTGTACAAGTTTGCTCTACTGAATCAATCCATAATGAGGTCATTGTGGCAGATTGGGAAAACTTTGTCTTGAAGAATCCAAATCAGGTCGGACCCATGGCATTGGAAAGAAGATTCAGAGGGCTACTAAAGGAGTGAATATAAAACCTCGGGGATCCAAAATTACAGATATATATTAGTTTTAATATCAAGCTCCTTAAAAGCAAGAAAATGTGTGTATATATATATTTTAAATTGCATAAGTCTTGTTTGAAAAATCAATTTGAAGTGATTCCAAGGGCATATTTAAGCATAGATATCAGTATTGGGTTCTAAAATGGCCCCTAAAAAGAATTCAACACCCATTAAGCCCTCAAAAGGCTCTATTATGACTCGTGAAGAGGAAGAAGTGCAACATGATATATCAAAATTACAAGACCAAGTGCAACAAATTCCGCTCTCACAAAGAGTAACAAAAAATAAAATGGAAGCTAAGATGGATGGTTTGAAGAAAGGAGTGGAAGCTAATATGGATGGTTTTAATAATGGCATGGAAGCTAATATGGGTTGCATGGAAGCTATTATCGATGAAAAAATGAAAGGCAACATGGAAGACATGAAGAATGATCTAAAAGCAGACTTGGAAGGTTTGACAAAGTTGATACAAGAAATGATTCCTAATGGAGAAAAGGTAGTAGAGGAAACTCATGATGAGAACAAAATAAATGTTAATCGTGATTTCATAAACTCTAATGTTGGATTGAAGACCCATGGCATATTCCAAAGATCGACATGAAGAAGTTTGATGGCAAGGATCTTGTAACATGGATACTATATATGGAGAAATATTTTGATCTCCATAATGTGAAAAACACACAAAAGGTAAGCATTGCAACTTTATATTTAGAACAAAATACATTTATATGGTATAGATGGCTTTTCTCTCCTAAAAAAAACTCACTTGGTCAATTTTTATGGAGGAAATGATAGCACATTATGAGGATACAAAGAGAAACACCTTCTTTAGCCAATTGATAAATCTCAAACAAAAGGGTTCAATGATGGAGCACATTGAGTACTTCCAAAAATTGAATATAAGGGTAACTGATATTCTAGAGGAAGACGGGATTGATGTCTTCATAGGGACTTTATAGGATAACATCCAACATGAGGTTCACCTTTGGGAACTTGATTCATTGGAGAAGGCATTCAGGTTGGCAAGAAAAATTGAAAGTAAATTTATGGTGACAAGGAAGCCTACCACTCACATATATAAAGATGGAAGTGTTGCTACTCCTAGACCTCCACAACCTACAAGGTTGACACCACAACAATTGGAAGAAAAAAGAGAAAAAGGGATTTTCTACAGTTGTGATAGAAAATACACTAAAGGTCATAAGTTTTATGAGAATAAATTATTTTACATATATTTTGAATAGGAGGAAGAAATGGACAAGAAACTTCAAAAGAAGAGGATATACACCAGGAACCAACCCTACAGAAATAATAAATGAGCCCAACCATATCCTGTAATGCATTGGAAGGAATTACCACTCCTCAAACTCTCAAGATAAAAGGACATATAAAGAAGAAAAATGTAATGGTGTTGATTGATTCAAGTAGTACCCATAATTTTATTCATTGTAAGGTAGCCAAGGAATTGAATTTCTTCCTATACCGAGCACCAAAGTGTCAAGTGATGGTTGCAAATGCAGGAAATATAAATTTCTCTAGAAAGTGCCATAATATCAAGCTAACCATGGGGGAATATGTATTGAATATTCCAATGCTTTCCATTCCAATGGGAGGTGTTGATGTTGTAATAGGAGTACAATGGTTACAATATTTTGGGATGGTATCTTTTAATTTTCAAGAACTTTTCTTGAAATTTTTATGGAAGGAAAGAAAGTTTAATTACGGGGTATGGCAGGGAATCTGGGAAATATAATAAGCTCTAATTCCATGACAAAGCTTCTAAAGAAATAACAACAAGGCGTACTTTCAAAATTATGCTCATTAGAAGTTCCAACATCAAAATCATCTATTTCTCTAGACCTCCAAAAAATCTTGGAAAATCATGCCAAGGTGTTTGAAACTCCCAAAGGACTCCCACCTATTCGTGATCATGATCATGCTATTCATTTTATTCCAAGAGGTGTTCCTTGAAATATCAGGCCTTACAGATATCCTTATGTCCAAAAGAGACAAATTGAATGTATGATTGCAGAAATGTTAGAGGATGGTATAATTGAACCTAGTCAAAGTTATTTATCTGCTCCAGTAGTATTGGTGCACAAGAAGGATGGATCATGGCACATGTGTCTGGATTATAGGGAGCTCAATAAGCTCACTATTAAAGATAAATTTTCCATTCATGTGATTGATGAATTATGGGATGAGTTACATGGAGCAATTTATTTTACCAAGTTGGATCTCCGTTCAAGATATCATCAAATTAGAATAATATTGAAGATATTTTGAAAACAACATTTCAACTCATGAGGGTCATTATGAATTTTTGGTCATGCCTTTTTGCCTTACCAATGCACCTTCTACATTTGAAGGGTTGATCAATTCCATTTTCAAACCCTTCTTTAGAAAATTTGTGTTAGTATTTTTTGATGATATACTAATCTACAGTAGGTCTTGGAAGGATCATGTTCAACAGTTGATAGGGTGCTCAAACTATTGGAGGAGAAACAATTATATGAAAAAACCCCCAAATATTTTTTTGGAGTACAAGAGGTGGAATATTTGGGTCATATTATATCTCAGGAGTGTGTTAAGGTAGATCCTAACAAAATTAAACCCATTAAGGAATGGAAAGTCCCCACAACCATAAAGTAGTTGCGAGGATTTATCGAGTTAATAGGGTATTATCGCAAGTTTGTTAAGAATTATGGGAGAATAGCAGCACCTCTAACAACATTATTGAAGAAAGATGCATTTTCATGGACTCCTGAACCAACTAAGGACTTTGAACATATTAAAGAGGAAATGTGCCAAGCACCGGTCTTAGCTATGCCATACTTCACAAAAACCTTTATTGTGGAATGTGATGCCTCAGGAAATGGAATTGGTGTTGTTTTAATGCAAGAAGGAAGACCCATTTCTTTTGAAAGTTTTCCAATCAAATGAAAGTATTTACATAAAGCTATTTATGAGAAGGAAATGTTGTAAATACTACATGCAAAAAAGAAATGACGACCTTTCCTAATGGGAAGACACTTCATGGTAAAAACCGATCATGATAGTCTTAAATACTTTTTGGAACAAATATTATCTTCAGAAGAGCAGAAAAAATGGATCACAAAGGTGTTGGGTTATGAATTTGAAATCATATACAAAAAATGGAAGTTAAATGTTGTTGCAGATGCACTCTCAAGAAAGGACGAGGAAGTGGAAGCATTTCTTTGTGCCATTCTATTATCCAACCAGATTGGATAACCAAAGTAAGGGAGGAATGGAATAATGATGAAGAAGTGTGGACACTCATTCAAAAGTTTTAGCAAGATCCCAGTACATCTGATACATTTAGTTGGAAAAATGATTCCTTGTGGTACAAATATCGCTTATAACTTTTTAAGAATTCCCAACTAAACAAAATATTCTTTTGGAATTTCACGCCTCTCCCTTAGGAGGACATTCAAGACTTTTAAAAACTTACCATAGGGTGAAGAAATAATTTTTTTGGGATGGCCTTAAATCTGATATTCAAAATTTTGTGGTAGAATGTTTGGTTTGTCGGAAAAATAAAGTTGAGACAATTAAGACCCTAGGTTTGCTACAACCTTTATCCATTCCAAGTCAACGTTGGAAGGAGGTTTCAATGGATTTTATCACAGGTTTACCTAAGTACAAAGGAAAGAGTTTCATAATGGTGGTAATTGATAAAATTACCAAGTATGCACACTTTTTTGCATTATCTCATCCATTTAAAGCAAGTAAAGTGATATTGGATTTATGGAAACAATTCAAAAGCTACATGGAAACCCAAAGATTATTGTAAGCAATAGAGATCCCATTTTCACTGGAAATTTTGGATGGAATTATTTTCTTGTTTGGGTACTCAACAAGCTCATAGCTCATCTTATCATACTCAATCCGATGGGAAAACTGAGATAGTGAACAAATGTTTGGAAGGATATCTTCGTTGTTTTTTATCTGATAAAAAAACACAATGGTTCAAGTGGTTACCTCTGGTTGAATGGTGGTATAACACTTCCTTCCATACTGTAGCAAAAATGACCCCATTTATGGAAATTTATGGATATCATCCACTATCCATCACATCATATTTAAGAGAAAATTCTAAGGTTCAAGCAGAAGAAGATCACATCGAGCATCAAAATTAAGTTCTCCAACTCTTAAAGGATAACCTAAATTTGGCACAAAATCAAATGAAACGACAGGAAGATCAACATCGTAGCGCGAGAAGTTTTTATGAAGGAGACTGGGTATTTTTATGAATAAAGACATGCAAACAAATGTCCCTCAAGAAAGCTAAGAAGGATAATAAATTATCGCCAAAGTACTATGGTCCTTACAAGGTAAAATATTGGTACTATGGCATACAAATTGGAGCTTCCTTCTTCTTCTTGAGTGCACCCATGTTTCCATGTTTCATGCTTAAAGAAGGTTATAGGTGACAAACTTCTAGTTCAAACAATATTGCCAAAACTTGATGACGAAGGAAAAATCATATTGGAACTTGAAGTAGTCACGGAAACAAGAACTCGACAACTATGAAATGTTAGGATATTACGACACATAGGAAATAGTTAAGAATAACTTAGTCTAGTGTAGAGTTAGGTAAAGTGTGTTTCTTTACCATTTACATTTGTAACTTATAATCCGACGGTCACGATTTGTAGTGATCCAATGGTTATCTCTCACCTCGGTATTAACGACACTTGATCCATGGCTTAACACCCGATTGGTCCATGATCTCTATTTAAAGAGCATGGAGGGTCATTTGTTCGGTAATGGTTTATGAGAGAAACATATGTAACTTTTCTTTTTATATTAATAAATTTCCCGAAGTGGTTGCGTTGGCTCAGGCCGTGGATTGTTTCCCTCTTTGAGGGTTTTAACCACGTGATTATACTGGTGTAGTGATTTGTGATTTATTTGTGAGTGGTGACTTTTGGTTCTTGATCTACGGAACTTACCCTATAAATTCCTACATGGTACTAGAGCTATTTTGAGGGCCGCATATGTTGTTGATCAAAATCTGAAGCCGGTTTGGCTGCATGCGAATGCTGTTTTGTAGATCTACTATTTCTGAACATTTTTTGGCTTGGAGAACTACTATGTTGTGTCCATAGCGTCTATTATAGTGAGGAATACATTTCGTTTCGTGCGAAAAGGTTTCTGGCTGCCTAGGTTATGATGGTTTAGATCTGGAGGTATAAAGCATCTGTTTTGCAGCTATATTTGTTAATAGTTCTGCTTATTTCGGTTCCCTTTGTTTATTTTCAGTTTTTAGGTTTTATTTATTTGATGGATCTATACCCTGTTCTTTGTGTATGCTCTTTGCTCTGCGCTGTGTGCGATCTCGGAAAATCAGAAACAGGAAAAGGGATTTTTTTTGCAACGTATGCTCTTTCCCCGCGTCTTTGGGCATTCTCGGGAAATCAGAAATAGTGAAAAAATTGATAGTTTCTGGTAAGGCTATCTGAAATCTAAAATTTTTCCGTAAGGCTTGCATTTCTTTTTTTTTCTTGTTTTTTTTTGCAGGAAAAGGCACGTACACCGAAGAGTAAAAAAAAAACCCTTCCTCCTTTCAAACAATAATAGAATCCTTTTACTATCTCACTTGGTGAGGAGTTAGTTTATGAGAATAGAGGTCTTGGGTTAAAATCTCCTTCTCAAGCTTATTTTGTAAAAAAATTTGTTAAAAGGGGCAGAAATGTTTTTTTAAAGTCGCACTTCATCCTGTTCCTGTAACTATTCAGCATCTTCAACTCATTGTTTAAAAAAGGCATAACTTCCTCATCCGGAAGCCGTTTTTCAAGCTGTTTTTCTTTAAATGGCCTAATTTTTTGAGATCTTTCCATTTGAGCAGTTAGTTTTAGTTTTTCTCAACTTCAAATTATTATTTTTTAAATGGAAAGTGCATGCCTGGTTATTCTTAACAACACCAATTATTTCCAATGGCTACCTCGCATGGTAGATATATTTAGAAGTAAAGGGCTTTATAGAATAGCCACAGGTCAAGAAACTAAACCTTCTAATGATGATAAAGTTCCTAAATGGGAAAACAAAGAAGATCAAGCACGAGGGTTGATAGGAATGTCCATTGCTCAAGATCTTCAATTTCACATCCTTGACATTGACACCCCTGATAAAGCCCTGGAAAAGCTAAATATTGTTTTTGGCATTCAAAATCAAATCAGGGCCCACCAACTTGAAAATGAGTTACTTACTTTGGACCTCAATAATTTCTCCTCTATTGAAGATTTTTTGTCCAAATTCAAGACCCTTAGACTTCTTTTAGAAGGGTGTAAGGTCAAAAAGGAAGATGGTAGCCTCATCTATTGCATTCTTGCTAAAATTCGCCCTGCATACTCTGTATTAGTTTCCACCTTCTATTCCACTAGAGAAGCCATCATCTCTTCAGGAACCACCTACAAGAATCCCTCTTTTGATTGCTTTTTTGATTCTTTGATACGAGAACAAGAAAAACTCTTACACCTTGGTCTTATCCCTTCTGGAAATGCTTCTAAGAAAGCCTTAGAAACCCAACAACAATAATATCAAAAGAATCCCAAGAAGCAGTATCCTAAAAAGTATGGTCCTAAACCAAACAAGGGTCCTAAGCAATTTCAGCCGCAAACTGAAAAATCAAATCAACAAAATGATAAGGCATATAAAAACGAAGGGAAGAAGACCGATAGACATTGTAATTTTTGTAATCGTGGTGGCCATATAGATTCCAAATGTTTTAAGAAGATGGAAGCCTTAGAAGCAGCAATGAAGAAGCACAACATCAATTTGGAGCACTCTTCACCTTCATCTTCAGGAATGGCACTTTCTGCTTGTGGTTGTCAAGCATCAAGATCTGGTTATGCATTAAATGTATCTTCCTCTTCTCCTTCTCATGAGTGGATCATTGATTCTTGAGCTTCTTACCACATGGCCAAAAGTAAAGCCATGTTTTCTTCTTTAAATGATTGTAACTCCAAAAATATTTATGTTGGTGATGATAGATCTCTTAGTGTTGTAGGATATCGAACCATTAATCTCGATAATGGTCAGTTTAATGATGTACTATGTGTTCCTACCTTGTCATGAAACCTTCTATCTGTTTATCAGATAACTCATTCAGGTGAAGGGAAAATAGTAGAATTCTCACCTCATGATGTTGTAATCAAGGACCTCAAATATCCTAAACATATTTTAGCTACTGGCATTGCTGATGATTCCACAAGGTTGTATAAGTTTGACAACTTTGTGTCATCAAATATTCCCTCTGTTTTTGTTGCTCTCTTCAAACTCTATGTAAGGAAAATATGGTGACGGGCCTTCCTATGGTATATTTCCAAGATGGTGTTTGCTCTGGATGTGTACTCAGAAAAAATCATCGGGATAGTTTTGAAAAACGTGCCTCTTGGCACGCTTCAACCCCTTCGCATCTTGTGCATAGTGATTTATGTGGTCCACTTCTTGTTGTTTCTTTCTGTGGTTGCAAGTACTTCTTAACTTTTATTGATAATTTTTCTAGACGCACTTGGGTATACTTCTTAAAACTCAAGAGTGAATTTTTTAACATGTTCTTGGCCTTTAAGGCATTTGTTGAGAAACAATCTAGAAATCAAATTATTCAGTTAAGATCAGACAATGGAGGAGAATATGTTAACAACAAATTTATCAACTTCTGCACTGAGCATGGCATTCAATTGCAACATATTGTTCCATATACTCCACAACAAAATGTTGTAGCTGAAAGGAATAATCACACCTTAAAAGAAATGGCTAATTGTATGCTTCAATCTAAAGGACTTGGCCTCAATTTTTGGGCAGAAGTCATTAACAATGCAAATTACATAGTAAATTGCACTGCTACTAAGGTTTTAAATAATATAACTCCAAAAGAATCTTGGAGCTCAATCAAACCAGATGTAAGTCACTTTCGTGTTTTTGGAAGTGATGCTTGGGCCCATATTCTAGATGCGAAACATAAAGCCTAAGAACCTAAGAGTGAAAAATGCATTTTTGTTGGATATTCTGAAGATGTAAAAGGATATAGACTTATTCAACCAAAATCCAAAAATATAATCATTAGAAGAGATGTAAAATTTGATGAAAATATATTGGCCTGCGAGCCTAGTTCGGCGAGTGTGCCACCTTTCTCTCTCTCTTCTATTTTTAATAGCATTCCTTCTAGTTCAAATGATGATAGTGAGGATGAAAATCCTCCTCCACCTCTTGAAATTTTTCCTTTTACTCCACCGCTTCCAAGATGGGTCCGCTCTACTCGGGATGCAACAAGTTCTCTTGCAGGTGACCCTGTCAAACGACGACGTACACGTTCTCAGTTCAAAAGAGCCTCTTCCTTATTGGCTCAAGTTCCAGAAAAAATTGATCCAGAAACCTTTGAAGAAGCCTCTGGTCATCTAGATTGGGATGAAGCTATGAATGAAGAGTATCGTTCCTTATTGGCAAACGATACTTGGGATCTTTTTCCTCTTCCAAAAGGAATAAAACTTGTCAGATGCAGATGGGTTTACAGAACCAATTTTGGACCAGATGGAAAAGTGGAGAGACATAAAGCTCGTATTGTTGCTAAAGGATTTTCACAAGTTGAAGGCATTGACTATACTGAAACCTTCTCCCCTGTTGCCAAAATGAATTCTATCTGCCTTGTTCTTTCCCTTGCTTCCTCCTTTAAATGGGAAGTCCATCAGATGGATGTTAAATTTGCCTTCTTACATGGAGATTTATATGAAGAAATCTACATGGAACAACCCCCTGGCTTTATCCAAAACGACTCTAGCTTTGTTTGTCGCCTTAGGAAGTCTCTCTATGGTCTCAAACAAGCTGCTCGGGATTGGTATGCCAAAATGGATAGATTTCTATTAGATAATGGATTTTCTAAGTGTCATTCTAACAACACTGCTACACCAATAAAGTGGGTAAGTCCTTCACCATCCTTGTTCTTTATGTTGATGATATTATCCTCACTAGTAATGATCCAAAGCATATAAACCATGTGAAGTCTAGCCTCAAAAAAAAGTTTGAAATGACAGACTTAGGACACTTGCATTATTTCCTTGGTCTTCAATTCTTGCAATCCAAGGAAGGCATTACCCTCTCTCAGTCCAAGTATGCTTGTGATCTTCTACACCACTTTCAAATGGAAGATTGTAAGCCAACCCCTTCTCCATTTTAGTCTGGAGTCAAGCTTTTTAGTCACTTGCACTACCCCTAAAGTTGATGCTACCTTATATCGTCAACTTGTTGGTAAACTTCTGTATCTAACCCATACCCATCTTGACCTTTCCTTTGTCGTTGGTCTTGTCGCTCAGTTTATGCACCAACCTCATTAAAGTCACTGGAAAGAAGCTAAAAGAATACTTTGATATATTCAAGGTACATCTCAGTTCAGGATTCATTACAGTGCAAGAGCATCTCCATTGTTGATTGGTTTCACTGATTCTGATTGGGCTGGTGACCCTGATGATCGAAAGTCTACTGCAGGATATGTGTTCACTCTTGGTTCAGGACCTATTACATGGTCTTGTAAGAAACAAAGTGCCATCTCTCTTTCTTCAGTAGAATCAGAGTATCATGGTGTAGTTGAAGCCAGCAAGGAAGACATGTGGCTTTGTCAAATCCTGTCTGAATTTGGTCTCCATCAGTAGCATCCAACTACACTTTGGTGTGATAATCAGAGTGCCATTCAACTATGTAAAGATCCAGTTTAACATCAACGTATGAAACACATTGAACTCCACATACACTTCATCAGAAATCTCATTCATGATCATGTTCTTGAAGTGCAGTACTGTCCAACCAATGATCAAGTAGCCGATATCTTTACAAAGGCTCTCATAGAAGCGAAGCTTACCAAACTTTAATCCGTGCTTGGAGTTCAAGAAAGTTTTCATTAAGGGGGGATAGGCTCTAATGCCTCCTTCCTTCTCCTATTGTGTCACTTTTGTAAATCCTTCAATCATATCCCAATTTTTTCTTCAGGGGGGATGTTAGGATATTTCGACACATAGCAAATATGCTCCTTTTATGCCACCTTTGTAAATCCTTCAATCTTATCCCAAGTTGTTCTTAAGGGGGGATGTTAGGATGTTCCGACACATAGGAAATAGTTAAGAATAACTTAGTATAGTGTAGAGTTAGGTAAAGTGTGTTTCTTTACCATGTACATTTGTAACTTATAATATGACGGTCACGATTTGTAGTGATCCGATGGTTATCTCTCACCTCGGTATTAACGACACTTGATCCATGGCTTAACACCCGATTGGTTCATGATCTCTATTTAAAGAGCATGGAGGGTCATTTGTTCGGTAACGATTTATGAGAGAAACATATGTAACTTTTCTTTTTATATTAATAAACTGCCTGAAGTGGCCACGTTGGCTCAGGTCGTGGACCATTTCCCTCTTTGAGGGTTTTAACCACGTGATGATACTGGTGTACTGATTTGTGATCTATTTGTGAGCGGTGACCTTTGGTTCTTGATCTATGGAACTTACCCTGTAAATTCCTACACGAAATCGATCAATTTCACAGTATCTCATCAAGTGGAAGAATTTACTCACTGAAGATTCCACATGGGAGGATGAGAATTTTATACAGAAGCATCCAGGACTACTCAAGTGTTGAGGAAAACACTTTTTTGAAGGAGAGGAGCATGTTAGGTCCCTATATTACTACTGTAGTCCCTTATTATTGTTAGTGTAGCCCCCTTATTGTTATTTTTGTACCCCTGTAATCCCCATATTGTTATTATTGTACCCCATAAAATCCCATTATTGTAATTTTTGTGCCCTTACATTATTATCGTTAGTTCGGCTAGGATTATATTGTGACCCCATGGAATCTTATATAAATAAAGGAGGTTTTGTCATTTGTATCATCCAAGAATTGTTCATTTAGGTAATGTAAATTAGGTTTCCCCCTCGAATAGGATGATTTCTAAGGCGTTGATCTATCTTTTCTTCTATTTTGTGAGATGGTTTCATAACACAGCTCAGCAGAGGCTGAATACATGGTTGCAATTCAATAAACATGTAAGGCCATATGGATGAGGAAAATACTTGTTGGTATTTTCTATCAGGATATGGATTCGACGATTATTTATTGCGATAATCAAAGTTGTATTAAACTCTCTGATAATCCAGTATTTCATGACAGGTCCAAGCACATTGATATTGGGTACCATCGTTTGTAGGATTGTGTGAAGAGCAGAATTATGATACTACAATCATTAGAAATTTTCATGTAATAATATGTCAACCAATCAAAACCATTTAAATTTAAAAAAAGGTACATGTAAATATTTTGGAAGGAAAAGAAGAAAAACTGATTTTTTTAATTGTATTTTTGGTTTATCTCCTTATAGGTTTACTCAAATTTCAAATGTAGACACTCATTGGATGTGGAATTAAATTCCACATCCAACGAGTACCCATTATGCATAATTTTGTTAAGAGCCACATTGATAAAAAAAAATGAAGATACATTAACAACGTGTTTTGAACATGAATTTTTAATATATCTTCATTTTTTATCATTGTGTGTCTTCTCAAAAGTATGCATAATGGGTACTCATTGGATGCAGAATTTAATTTTGTATCTAACGAGTGTATACACCTGAAAATTGAGTAAATCTATAAGGAGATAAGCCAAAAATAACATTAAAAAAAGTAGTTTTCTTCTTTTGCCACCAAAATTCATAACTCTTATTTTATTTTTTTCCCTTAGGAGGCCACTTTTAGGCTGAAATTTCCTCTAATGAAATTCCAACTGAGGTGCAGGATGCATAATATTTACAAATTCATTGTCAAGAGGCAAATTTGAATTCCATAGGTGCAGGATAGGGGCGGTGCAAAACACCTTTCTTGCTAAGAGGGGGTGTTGAAATTGTAGCAATAAAATTCTTCAATTTACTAGTGCCTTAGTCAAATGGAGAAGATTCATTTTTCCACATTAGCAGGATGACTTGGATTGCAGTTAGCTAGAGTGACATGGCCTTCTCTATTAGTTAAGTCAATAAATTCGAGTTTGTGGGCTAGAATTAGAGTTGTACATGAGTTGATTGCTAATATTTAGAAATATAGTTGAATTATTTTTAGTTTAACTCAGTTAACTAAGATGTAGTCATTAGTTGATTCATTTAAAGTTCAGTTGAGTAGTTATTACTGTTGTTAGCTCATAGATCTCTTTGTTAACTAGTAAATCAGCTAAAAATAGTCCCAGTCATGCATGGAATTCAAATTTCCTACTTGAGTGGATGGAAAAGGCTCATTTGTATTTATAATTGTATACTATTGAGTGTACAATGATTTTTAACTGAGAAGGTGATCAATTCCCCTTGGATTTGCACAAGGAAATAAGGAATTTCCCTACTATTTAGGAGCTCAAGTTCTCCTGAATTACGCATGGAAATAGGAGGAATATGGAGCCTTGAATTGGCTAAGTGTTGGCCATAGTAGGACAATAAGTAGGAGAAAATTTTTATAGTGTAGGGTGTGCTTCAGAGTTGAAGCAAGACATTGTAACAATTTCTCCTTCTCATATGATTAATGAAAATAAGCGGAGGGGTTTTTCCCAGTTGGTTTCCCCTGTAAATCATTTTGTTCTTGTTGTTTTAATTCCTGCATGTGTTATATGTAATTTCACTTCTAAGGAAAAAAATGAATTCCCTAGATCTAGTGGTCTGATCTAGAACAACGGAGGACAAAAAAAATCAATTATTTCCTTAAAGAGATCGGAATATGGAAAACGAACCTACCTGGAATTCATAGCAAGTCCTTATCTTTTCTTCGCTTATAAGCTCCAATCCTAGCTCCATGCACTATAAATGGAACTTGTAACAATGAATAAAAAAGCAAGAAAATACAACATCCATATAACATAATCCAATATGTTCATTCAATGAGAAAACATGGCATTGAAATACAAAATCATGATTATAACACAAGTATAGGAAAACATGATTCCATTTGTATTAATAAATAAAGGAGAGAGTTACAACCATAAATAGAAGTTGACTTTGTAGATATCTCCTCAAATGACTTTTCCTTCCTTGTCACAAATTAAACCTTCACACTAAACCCTAATTAAAATGGATTATGTTTCCTTAAGCTCATAGAAACTGCATGAGGGCACTAGCAATCTCCAAAATCCAACCTATTAATCTCCAAAAGTGAACCCAGACTCCATGGGAGGTAGTAAATTTATAGGGAAAACATGGTAATTTAGGATTTACCAATCTAGGCTTGAGACCCACTTATGAGGGAGGATAAGCTCAAGGTATAAGAGATAATATCACTAGAATAGGATCATATAGTAATTTGAGATCTATATCCATGGTAAATGGTTAAAAGTACCTTAGAAGCTTCTGGAAGGAGAAGATTCAGAAATATTTTTTAATTTTCCTGAATTTCTACAATCAACGCCCCTGTAGAATGGAGCAACATGTGTTGATCAACATTGGTGCTTAGGTATGAAGCTTGCACCCAATACAGGTGGACAGGAATACATGGTGCATTAGGCCTAAAAACATGGTTTTTGAGCATATAAACAAAGAAAATTAGATTTTTTGGAGAAATGATGCTTAGGGATTTGCAAAGGGATTATGACAAAGTGTTCATGGATGTTGATTGATCTGGTTTGTGGGACTTTGGGCTTGATTTGAAAAAATGGCATGTAATAGTGATGTCCGGGCTCCTACTATTAACCCACAAATTCTACTCTCTAATGCATATAAATATTCATTTCAGATTGATGCCCAAATATAACCCAAAATCAGGGTAATTATAAGTCCATGCCAACTGCGCATATTCAAACATTATATGGGCACCATGTCACTATATATGAATTATGCATTGAAACTCAACAACATCGGACGTACCTCTATTAACTTGCAACCATAAGTTAATAGTCCCGATCAATACATCTTTGATTTGGGGGCCCACACATACAACGCATTTACAAACGTGGAGTCAACACACAACCCAATTCATACCTGGCTTATCTCCCCTGTAACTTGCGATGCGACCACCCTTCGATCGATCAATCTTTGGATCAGATGATCCACAGCGATATCACGATGATTTCATCTTCGCTAGTCAACACGTGACAACATGCGCAGCCCCAGCACTAACGACCTTCCACATCCGACGGTGGAGAGCACATCGCCTTGCTCCATATGATCTGATGGATATCACTTGGCCTAGATGTATGAACGATAATGCGCGATGAGGGTGGTTTCGCAGCACTGCTCAGGGACACCTGTCGCCCATCGTATGGAATCGCGCTGATTTTATAATTACCACTTGCCCGACGAAGGTGGTGCGATCAAAAACGGAAACCCGCCTTTACTGTTCACTCCTGCAAGGTTCCACCTTCTTCCTTCCAGGTTCCGGTTCAACACTTCAATGTACTGGTTTCATCTTAACTCCGCTCCCTCAGCAGGTTCCCCCACATGACTACGAAATCACTCCTCCTCGTGAGTCTTCTTCCATGCAGAGGTTAAATCCTCACAGGATGACTCACATACGAAAGCAAGTCCCTCTTCCTATGACTCTCGCTACAGAGTTCCTTCACGTTGCAACCAATTCAATAACCGAGACTACTATTCTCATACAGAACTTTATTATGCGTTTCTTATATATACCTTGTCACATGGTCTCATCCATAAAAAATTCTTCTATCTCAGAATCGATCCTTACAGTGATCAATTCACCTCCCCTTACAAGTCAGTTCCTCCAATAACTCACAGAAGACGATCAAAACCCCGATTTCAATGTACTGGCAGTGCTTTGCATAGAGGTTCCTACTCACAAAACCAAGACCTATACCCATACTCTCACAAAGGGTTTGAACAGTCGAAGCGGGCAAATTCAATCATTTCAATACTCAGAATTCATAGTTATTCTAGAGCCTCAAACATTCTTCAAATAGATTCTACCCAGAACACATGCTATGCATACAGAACTTATGAACAATCTCCATAAACAGATATATATATATATATATACATATACAGGGGATCAATCTCTAAAGCAATCACTTACAAATTCATGGTTGGCCAGATATTCAATGTGAAGGCCAATACCCTCCTACTCTGTTGCTGAAGAAGTTCTCTACCCCTATCTAAACTCTTCGGGATTACATTCATACCACAAGGATGACTTGAATCGATTCAGGTCTCCAAATAGTTCAACAACTCTTAGCATTCCCAATTCCTAAAATTAGACTCAATAACTGAATTGATCCTAAACTGACTCTTCGTATTCCTATCTTAACCAATTTCTCATGTTCTCAAATATCTTGAGAACAATTACAATTCCCTACCAAATTTATTCAAAACATCAATATTTACAAGAAGTTTTTTTTTTTTTTTTTTTTTTTTTTTTTTTTTTTAAGAACATGGGACCCCCCTATGTCTACTTATGTACAAAGTAACTTTTGAGCCTAATCCCCCTACATCAGACTCCCAATCTTCAAACTGTTCATGATCTCCTGATAATGTGCTCTTCGTCTTTGCCTCCAGGATCCCCTACTTTGGTTTGCTGCTTTCCATCAGCTGCATCATCCTTCAACTGATCTTCTCTAGGCTTCCAAAATTTGTTATGTAAGTCACCTCCAGCTATAATTTCACAATTTTCTTTTGTCCTCCCTATACAGAAATCCTTCTGTTTCCTTTTTTTTGTCTGCTTCTTCGGAGACACCCTTACCATCAGTCTTCTGATGTATTCAATCTCCATGTCCAGCTTATCCTCTAGCTGGAAATTATCTTGCCCTCTGCTGCTGCTTTCAATCTCTATCGTTGCCAATATTGCTGCTCTTGCAGTCTCACATGCTATTAACATGTTTACTACTTCTACAGGTGTCATCCCCCATGTTGCGCCTGCTGCCACCATGGGTGTTGCTGATGCCGATGTTGCCTCCGCCCCAACATCCTGAATATCCTTTATGATATCTCCCTCTGCAACACTCTTATTTTTTTCATCATCTACAAATTCATTCTCAGAAAATAATTCACCATTTAATTTCCTACCAGCAGTGACATACTTATCCAGTATACTAGTAAACAGAATATGATTCTGCAAGCTAGTATTTGCTCCTGTCTTCTTCACAGCTTCAGGCATCCTTGCTCCAGGGTCTGCAATCCTTTCCTCTTCTTCAAATTCTCTTAGAAAACAGTTCATCCATTTCTCCTGTGTTTGTTTTACATCTTCAACATGTTGTAAGTTAGACTCAACATTTTCTTCTTCTTCATGGGCAATCTCCAGCAATTGCCTTTCACTTCCTTGGTTGACTTCAGCAATCAAATCAAGTTCTCTAGCCACTGTATCTTCATCTTCTGTCAGCATGGAATGCTGATTCTTCCTCACTTCAACAGCTTTTAAAATCTACTCATCAACCTGCTCTTGGCCCATCAGTCTAGCCAATTCTTCTTTGTCAATGACAGTGACAGATCCTTGCATATGAGACATGGTTTTCTCATCCTCCTTCAGCAACATTTTTTTCGCTCTGAAGACAACTTCAAAGGATGAACTGTCTTCTGCATCACCTGTACACATAAACAAACTTTCAGTGTTAAAACCATGAGACCCAATGGTCTCACTTGATGATATAGTCACCAATTCTTCTCCTGGAAATTCTAAGTCTGGTTCAAGGCTTAGAAATTCTTCATCATCTTTTTCTTCAGCTGCCAGAGCCATCTCCACTGCTCCAATCATCATGCCCAAATGATGATCCCTTACTATGTTCTCAACCAACACAATTTCCTTCTTATTCATCTCTCTGACAACTTCCACTTGTTGTTCTTCCTCTTTCTCTGCATGATTAACACATGAATCATCAGCAGTAAATTTCCAATGCTTCAATGTCTCCTTTTCCTCTGACAACACATCAGTATGTTGTTCAGAACTTCTTTCCAATTCTTCTGTCAGCACCCTAGCATGTTGATCTGCACCCTTCATGAGACTGTCAGCTAGCCTCGCTTTTCTTCCATCATCTACTCCATGAACTCCATCTGTGAAGGTCTTCCTGCCTTGCTTTCCCTACAAATTATCCAGTGTATAGGTCCTCTACTTTTCCAAATCTCTTCTTTGAAAATCTAACCTCCTATAAAATTCCACAACTTAAATAGGAGTAGATTTCGTGAACCTCACACACTCCTTTATGCCTCTGCTTATCCTTGACCAATCCTCCGCTGACCCTTCTCTCTCAGCTTCAACATTCTGTTGAATATCTTCATTTGAATCTTATTTATTCATCTCTTCCTGAGATCTCACTATATCAGCATTGATCTGAACAAATTTCAGATTCGATGTCTCCTTCTCATCAACGAAATCTGAAGCTTGTTCGTCTTCCAGTGGTGTACCTGAAAACACACACAACTTTTTAGTTTTCAAATCACAAGACCTTTCAGCCTTGGCTGCTTCCTCAAGCACTTCTTCTTGAACAGGTCTGCACATGGGATCTTCAATTCTCATCCTTGCCTCAAGAACTCTGGGTTCTTCTTCCTCTGTGGAGTCTGTCATCACTTCACATTTGTCAGACTCAAGAACACAAGTCCCTACATCATCTAGACTTGTCCAATAACTCAGGAATTCCTCAATGAATTCCTCTTCAGAAATACAAGCTTCTTGCTGCCTCAAGTCTTCATCATGTCCTACAAGGTCTCTTGCAGATCTCCACTCTTCATTTGTGCTCTGTTATGCTTCACAGGCAGAAATTTCTTCTTTCAACTCAGCTGCTCTAAGCTCTTCTCTCAACAGGGCAATCTTATTTTGCCTCAACATTAGCTGTAATGGTTGCCATTTCACATCCTTCCTCATGAGCCAACCAACTCTCTGGCTTTCTTCTATCCTCATTTTCAATCTATTGAAATCTTCCTTGATCTCAGCAAATTCCTTCCAATACTCTTCATCTGTGAGTCTCTTCTTCATGCCAACTGCTTCGACATCTTCCGTCATTCTTCTGCTGTGGCCTCTCTCAGAAACTCTGCAATCTCTGTAGTCTCTGCCATGGCTCTTAGTAGCCATTTTCTTCTCTAGGAGTTCTTCACTCACAATCTGCACTGAGCCTCTACAATAGCAAGCTCTCTTGCTGCAACTCACCTCACCAATCCCTTCCTCCGGATCCGGCTTTTGGCAAGTATTAGTCCCCTGTCTGCTGGAACCTTCTGAGCACTCTCTTGTGCTCTCTAGGCTTCACTCTGAAACTTCTCTCAAGAACACCTCTATTCTTCCTTCATCCAACCTCAGTTGGGAATCTTTCAGGTTCTGCCACACTCTTTCTTAGTCACTCAGAGTCCCTTGTTGGACTCTTCTATCACTACTCTCAAAGCTGTGATCTACTTCTGCTGAGATGTCTTCAATTGTCTGCACTTTGAATTCTGCAAAAAATCCTTCAACCAGAGTTAAACACTGCCCGTTTCTCTTGAGAACACTGCAATTGTCCTCTTTATCCAGCCTTCAGTTGAATACTAGGCTCACTGCCTTCACTATTGAACTCTGCCTTCAATTTTCAGCAACCATAATTCTGCAATTACAATTCCAAATCAGATTAAGGTTAATTTCCTGCAAGATCATGATCTTGTCCTCCACTCACTCTGCAAATCCTGTTCACTGTGGTTCTATGTATCCTTACTTCCTGATCTTCCCTCTTTAAATCCACAGTCTTCAAAACACTGGTCCTTCAATTGGACTCTGTAATTCTGCAATCACCCTTAAACAGATTTAACTTCAACTTTTCTTCACTATCTTAGTACACCTGCACTGCATCTTTGTATGCTTGCAGTCTTTCTCAGCTTTCAAAATTCTGGTTCCCTTACATTCACCAAACTTGGAATTTTCAAAAAGAGCTATTCCTGAAGCTCTGATACCACTTGATGTCCGGGATCCTACTATTAACCCACAAATTCTACTCTCTAATGCATATAAATATTCATTTCAGATTGATGCCCAAATATAACTCAAAATCAGGGTAATTATAAGTCCATGCCAACTACGCATATTCAAACTTTATATGGGCGCCATGTCAATATATATGAATTATGCATTGAAACTCAACAACATCGGATGTACCTCTATTAACTTGCAACCATAAGTTAACAGTCCTGATCAATACATCTTTGATTTGGGGGCCCACACATACAACACATTTACAAATGTGGAGTCAACACACAACCCAATTCATACCTAGCTTATCTCCCCTGTAACTTGTGACGCGACCACCCTTCGATCGATCAATCTCCGGATCGGACGATCCACAACGATATCACGATGATTTCATCGTCGCTAGTCAACGCGTGACGACATGCGCGGCCCCAGCACTAACGACCTTCCACATCCGACGGTGGAGAGCATGTCGCCTTGCTCCATACGATCTGACAGATATCGCTTGGCCTAGATGCACAAACGATAATGCGCGATGAGGGTGGTTTCACAACACTGCTTAGGGACATGTGTCGCCCATTGTCTGGAATCACACTAATTTTCTAATTACCGCTTCCCCGACGAAGGCGGTGCGATCAAAACCGGAAACCCGCCTTTACTGTTCACTCCTGCAAGGTTCCACCTTCTTCCTTCCAGGTTCCGGTTCAACACTTCAATGTACTAGTTTAATATTAACTCTGCTACCTCAGCAGGTTCCCCCACATGACTATGAAATCACTCCTCCTCGTGAGTCTTCTTCCATGCAGAGGTTAAATCCTCATAGGATGACTCACATACGAAAGTGAGTCCCTCTTCCTATGACTCTCACTACAGAGTTCCTTCACGCTGCAACCAATTCAATAACCGAGACTGCTATTCTCATACAGAACTTTATTATGTGTTTCTTATATATACCCTGTCACATGGTCTCATCCATACAAAATTCTTCTATCTCAGAATCGATCCTTACAGTGATCGATTCACCTCCCCTTACAAGTCAGTTCCTCCAATAACTCACAGAAGACGATCAAAACCCCGATTTCAATGTACTGGTAGTGCTTTGCACAAAGGTTCCTACTCACAAAACCAGGACCTCTACCCATACTCTCACGAAGGGTTCGAACAGTTGAAGCGGGAAAATTCAATCATTTCAATACTTAGAATTCATAGTTATTCTAGAGCCTCAAACATTCTTCAAATAGATTCTACCCAGAACACATGCTATGCATAGAGAACTTATGAACAATATCCATAAATAGATATATATATATACTGGGGATCAATCTCTAAAGAAATCACTTACAAATTAATGGTTGTCCATATATTCAATGCGAAGGCCAATACCCTCCTACTCTGTTGCTGAAGAAGTTCTCTACCCCTATCTAAAATCTTCAGGATTACATTTATACCACAAGGATGACCTGAATCGATTTAGGTCTCCAAATAGTTCAGCAAATCTTAGCATTCCCAATTCCTAAAATTAGACTCAATAACTGAACTGATCCTAAACTGATTCTTCGTATTCCTATCTTAACCAATTTCTCATGTTCTCAAATTTCTTGAGAACAATTATAATTCCCTACCAAATTTATTCAAAACATCAATATTTACAAGAAGTTTTTTTTTTTTTTTTTTTAAGAACATGGGACCCCCTATGTCTACTTATGTACAAAGTAACTTTTGAGCCTAATTCCCCTGCATCAAATATATTACCCCTAAAGTACAAAGTCAGAAGCAGTGGCTAAGGACTAAAGTAGTTTACCTTGTGATACGTCTAGATCAAGAGTCAATTTGTCGATATAATCATATGTTACAATACATATTATCAACATGATATCATTGTTGAGGGAGGCATACCCATGCTCAACATTTAAGATATATTACATGTATAATGATAAAAAAGTATCAGCCACTGATGATAGAGTGTAGACCCATGCTTGGATAACTGTTTTAATAATCATAGCCATCATACTCTGTGATCTTGGTATGAATCCTAAAAACAAAACTTGAATGGATGAAATTAGATCAAAGGTATTCTACCTCGTTCACTTGATAGTACGAGTCTAACCATGTGATTAAATGAATTGGAGTCAAATATAGTAGACACCATCTGATTACCGACCAACGATGTAAGTTGTTACAGATGTGACAGAAACCATTGATGATGTTAATGGCTCTCAAGGTACTCTAGTACAATCTATGTGGTGTAAATAGATGAGTTGAAGTCAAACACCATGCAAAATATTATGGTTGAAGGCCAATGATGAGGACATGTCACTGAGAGCGAGTAAAATTTCCATTGATGTATGCAAGCTCCAAGGTATGAAAGGAATTTTATAATTCAACGTCCTAGATAATGAGTTGATGTCGATAGGAAGAAACCCATCGTAGGAGGGTCTTGATGTATCCCCCATCAACGATATGAAATGGGTATCAAGATTTGAGATAGAATGATTTTGATGAAGATTTCATTCAGGAATAGGAGACATGTATGAACGCTTAAGAGTATCAAAGAAGATATCAATTGAGGGACTTATCTTGAACATATTGGCGACACTTTATGGACTTGGCAACATTGACCCAAAATCGATTATGGAGGATTTTCATATGGTGTGATGAACCAAAGAGGCAAGAAAATTTCCCAACCCAACAATCAAAGAGATGAAGTGAAATAATGTCATGTTAAAGAGTGACTCACTGCCATTAATAGGTTAAGTATCACATTTTCCCAGTTTTTCAAACCATTTCTGATGAGTACCTCTTTATTTTTGACAATATTGAGGAGGATATCATATGCTTGACCTATAATTTCATCCTTTAGATCAATCCTTATGAGTATTTTTAAATAACCCTAAGAAGGGGTGGTTTGGCCCGTCATGTTCTACAAGTCCAACACTATTTGATGCTTTTACGAGTCTAGCAAAGGTGTAACTCAAATCCTTTTTCATGTTTATAGAGTTTAAAAAAGAGGGGAAAAAGAAAACTCCAAAGGTTCCTTTTCGTAAATTTATTCTCTTGAGTCTGAAAAGGAAAAAAACGATACTTAGGAGAACCTTTTAGTCATTTTCTACTAAAGTATTCCTCTTTCGTAAACTGTATATCTCAATCCAGAAAAGGTTTAAACTTATACTGACTAGACATATTTTCATTTACTTTAACGAGTTCTAAAAGACAAGTTGTCAACCATATTTTCATGTTTTAGGAGTCTGGAAAGAGTTGAAAGAAGACTCCTCCTAGAGGAACGAGTGGTATAAATGGTATAAAATGGTTCTGGTCATGGTGAAACTGCTCAAAACACATAGAGGTCAAGAGGAAGGCTAACAAGACCACTCATCACAATGGTTCCTCGGAAAAGGGTAAAAACCAAGTGAAAGCGTATAATCGGCCAAGCAACTGGTGAAAATGGAATGAAAAAACCAAGGCTCATGTTAGCATTGAAAACGTTAATGGTGTAATCACCATTGTTTCATTGTTCTCAAAATTTATTATGTCTTAGTCCATGTCCAAAGTTTGAGTCATTCCCAATAAATGTTAAAAAAGAGTCCCAACATCAAGGTATTTTTAAGTGAATAAGTGTCATAGTGTTCTACAGTCCTAAAACAATTTAAAATATTTGTTTTGGCTTATTTTAGTGTTGAAAGTTAGTTTATTTTTGGGTAATAAAATTGCAATCATCTGGTCTGGAATAATAGCTACCTTTGTTGCAAATTCATTGTCAAAAAAGTCAAAACAGTAAAGGTTAGCTATTTCTCAGAAATGGAAGTCATATAGTCCACACAGTGAAAAGCTCATCTATTTCACTGAGATTTTGGTTATCTCAGAAAAGAGGCTACAGATAAACAGGTAATCAATTTCCGAAGCAAGAAAATTAAGGCTTCGTGGCAACCAGAGTTCTTTAAAATCAAAGTGCAGCCGGAAGAAAATAGCTTAACCATCAAAGCGGGAGATCTGGAGAAGAGCAACAGAGAATGTTTAAGGGAGCTCGTTGGGAAATAGACTAAGGAATGAAGCAACGGAGAAGTCCCACGTGCAAAAGAAACATATTGCCATGATCTAATCGCAGATCCAAAGGGGAGTAGACCGACAGCTGAGATTAAAGCACACATGGAGCGACTTCGCACAACGTTGTTTTTATATTTTATTGTTAAGTCAAATTGAATGGTATGTTAAGTGATATGCAATGTGATGAGGCGAAGAGCAAGCAAGGAAGACCATCAGATTTGGGTGCAGATCAACGGTGGAGATTAAATTTCAGATGGAGCGATTTCACAAATCATAGTTTTTAAATTTTATCGTTAAGGCTTCGCATGGTATTTTAAGCGATTTGTAATGCGATGAGACGAGGGACACATGTCAGAATAATGCACTAGCACGATTTAAAAATTCGCAGGGTTTATGGTTTAGTCATTATCAGTGTAAAGTTAAATTTTCCGATGGTCTATTTGTGATTGCTTCCTATTGGTCAACTGGTGGTGGGGCCCAAGAACCACAGTTCCACTTATATGTATGTTTTTTGGGGGAAATTGTAGTTTTTTTTAAACTGATCGTTGTCGATTGCACAAGCATGTATGTTTATAAAAATTTCGATGCATGATTTGTGATCAGTCCCACTTCTCTACCATGTCACCTCCGCTCTCATCGCACATCGCACTTCTCCATTTTCAACATTTAACTCCCGCAATTCATAATAAAACTTCTGATGCACAATTTGTGATCGGTCCCACTTTTTTGCCACATCATCACCCCCCTCGCCTACCATTCATTCCGCTCCATGTCTCCCCTATCAATTAAACCTTTTTCAAAGGGTTTCTTTGTAAATTATCATAAAATGAACCTCCTCCATTATATCCAAAACTTTAGGGTTTTCCGCCATTATAAAGGGTTTTCAACCAAAAAAGGGAAAGGAACAGCGGAAGAATGACATATTTTCTCTCAAACAATTTTCTAACACTACTCTCAGTATCAGCATGTTTTTTACCAGGCACGGGGCAAAATTCAAGGAATAGCTACACACCATTTTCGATGTTGTTTTGCACATATTAATAACAGACAACCACGTGTCATTCCTGCTGTTTTTACACTTTTTGATAAATACTGGTTGCACTAAAATAGAAGAGTGGTCTTTGAATATACTACCACCTTACACAACCATTTCAGAGTGATAGACTTCATGATGCCTTTGTGATGTCTTGTTTTTAATATAGCACTTTGTAATTAAGACTAAGGGATAAGCCTCGCCTCTTGCATGAATTTGTAATGACTTTTGAAACAAATTTACCTTTTTTTGTGGAAGATGACAGTATCATATTTTGTATATATATGCCAAACTGATATGAAGTCAGGGTTGGTTGGTGGTTATTGAATTTTGACTTATATAAACTGTAATTTTTTTAGTGAATGAAATGGAATAATACTACTGAGCACTTATTACCAATTTGTTGTGTGTATTGTCTACTTTATTTGTGTTTCCATAACTCCTTTCTTCCAATTCCAGTTTGAAAATCATCATATTGTTATGTGTTTTTATTAGTCTCTTAAGCATGTTATGTGTTTTATCAGTTTTTGTTAGTCTCACACAGTGAGCATTCCTGATAAAATATATGTTATAATAATGGAAGAGCATCAGTCATGATAGTTATTATTCATGATATTTCAGTGAGAATTTTTTCAAACTAGAAATAGCTTTCTCTCAATGGAATATTGTCAAACTGCTACTTTTTTCAATTTCTACTAAATCAGTAGATTTTTGTTTTACAGACCTATTGATTCTCCTCTTATATTTCAATTTCCTCTCATCATAGACTAAAAAATTGCACCTTGCTACCACATCAAGTTACAATACCCTCTTTAGTAGAACTATGGATTTGACCGAAATATCTCTTCAGTGAATCAGAGTTTATACCAACTTCCAATCCCATAAAACAAAACATTAAAATTGCCTTAGAGTTTAACATGTGCCTAGTCAGGTGCTTGCTGCAGTCCAAGTGATGATTGGAGCACCAACATCTTTTGGTGCGTCTGCCGGGAGACGAAGGCCTTGTAATGAAGTATTCTCCCGAGTCTATTGTTATGAATTGTTGATAATCAATTCTTGATGGTGAATAAGAATTGGTGACATGAAGAAGACTGCAAAATTGTTCACCTGGCAACTCCACAAAGAGGAAGAGGGGTTTCAAGACCTCCTCCTACAAGTAGGAATCATAGATCTCCAATTGTTACTCCAATAGCTGACCCAAAGAAAATCATCAAAGATGCTAAAGGAAAACAAATATCAGTTGAAGCCACATCTCAATCAGTGAAGAAGGTACACAAAAATTATGTTCCAAAGAAAAAGGTACCTCTATCTACTATAGAATCTAAAGAGGTTTTAGTTTCAAAAGATTTTGTTGAAAAATATCAAGTTGAATCTACTCCTCTAGAAAATAAAGTGGATGTTGTTAACCTAGGCTCAGCTGAAGGTTCTTCTTACTCATCACCTATTAAATTTGAAATAAGTATTGTTCTAGTTAAAGAATGAGAAACTGAATTTCTAAGTGTTGAAAAGAAATCAAAAGAGTTTATGCTAACTGAAGAGGAATTAGAACAAGTATTGGCTATTTCACCCTTTCTTGGTAGGGATATTTTGATTGAAGAAGATTTCAAGACTTTTTAAATTTCCTTTAGACTCATCTTGAATACTAGACTCTTGTCACCCCTTAGCAGGAATATTTTCCTTTCTCTCCAAATCCAGCTGTTGGGTCATCTTACTCTCATCCACTTGAAGAGACTATACCTGAAGGTCTTACTTTTAATCTATCTGATTTCCTTGCTCAGCAAAATAAAGCTGAATTAACTCCATCCCCTCAAGAGACAACTTTAGATTCTGATTCTTCTACTAAAGGATAAGTCAAGATATCCTCCGTTCATCGTTTTGAAAACCCACTCTTCTCAGTTCAAAACACTGAAAAATCATCTCAAGATCCTCAATTTTCTACTTTCCTAAATCAGAATCAGAATTCACCAATTTTATTTCCTATTTCTCAAAAAACTACATCAATTGTACATCAGCAAAATATGGCTCAGCTTGCCCTTACAAGGATGCAACAAATAGTGGCTGCGAGATATGTGCCACTTGTTCTCCCTCAACACATGCATGCACTTCCCCAAAGAGATTACTTGAAATATCTTCCAAAATACACTGGGGAGGGTGAAGGAGTTTCTGCTGAAGAACATTTAGTGGCTTTCTATAGTAATGCTGACAATCAGAATATTGAACATGAAGATGTCTGGTCAAGACTCTTTGTTTAGAGCTTGGATGGTGAAGCTCGAAAATGGTTTAGAAGTTTGTCTCCAAATTCAATTACAGGAATTGATGAATTAGAAGAGATATTTGTGAAGCATTGGGGTGATAGGAAAGACTATGTTTATTATCTTACAGAATTTGGAACTCTGAAGAAAAAGGCAGATGATGTAATGTTCCCATTTTAGCTCATGGCTAAATGGAATATTAAAATTTTGTTTTATCACCTAGCAGCTAAATAAATTGGTAAGGAGGTCCATGCTCATGGAAAAACATTAATAAAATCCCTCATAATGTGAAAGGGATCATTAGAATAGCCTTATTTTACACCCTCACGTGTGAAAAGGGGCAAATGCATGAAGATAAGGTCATGTTTGACCAAGTCAACAGCGCTGCCATAGGAGGAGTGGATCACTTTATGAGACAGTGTGAATGAGGAAGAGGGTATTTGGTGGAGGAAACCCTAATGGATGGGGCCCATGGGGAGAGATCCTTCACGTGTTTAAAAGGAGGGCAAGGTAGCCATTGTTACTCATGCTTGGATTATTCATTTCATGTCTATTCAGAAAGTGTGCATTCTTTTGTTGTTTAGTAAGAATTGCCAGGGAATTCCTGTTTAGGATTCCTTCTCCTTATTGAGAGGCCTCTTGAAGGATTTTTCTTCATTCTCCATATCTCTTGGCTCAAGGCCAAAGCTTCTCCTTTCAGATACTGCGTTATTTCTGCTTAAGTATAACACAGTGTTGCTGGGGTGTTGCAGTGGAGGACACCATATACCATTTCCTTGGCTCATCTGTCAAAGGATGGAGCTCCTATTCCTATGGGAGGTTAGTGAGGGAGATCCAGGATCATATTGCAGATCATTGGTATCAGGCCAACCATTTCTCTTCACCAACAGTGCAGTCCCTTCTCTAGACTGCGTTATTTCTGAGTTTATTTGCAGTGGGGACTTGCTCCACATGTTTGGAGGGTGAGATCTTAGGTGAGAGGATCAACCTTTCACTCTAGAGATCCTTTAGATGAGATTCATCCATCTATTGTAGCATCATCAGCTATCTACATCCATTTCCATTTTTGAGTTGCTGCAGCTACCTAGCAACTCCAGCATTTATGCAAATTTTCCATTTTGTACTTATTTCATCCAATCCTTTCAAGGATTGTGTATTGTATGTTTCCAGGGGTTGAGATCCTGCTCCCCCTTATTATTTGAGCTATCTATTGTAATATATACATGTTATTAACATTTTTCAGTAGTTATCCTTCAAGGATTGCGCAGTCATAGTCAGGGCTTCTCTTGTATAGAAGTATTTCTCCATTTTCCATGTATATGTTTCATTGAGGCTGCATTGCCTAGCTTGAGAGATCATTTCCTCAAGATCTTGTATACATTTTTTGCTGCTATAATCTAATTTAATGGTTATGTGTATCTTCCGACATTTTGGTTTTAATGCATTCACTACTATTTTCTAGCTCATGTTTATGTATTTCTGATCTCCACATTGGTAATATCTTGAGATATTCCCATTTGTGTAGTTGTTCCTAATTTGGAACATTACAATGGTATCAAAGCATGATCTCTAGCTCAGCCTGTGAGTCTTAGCCAAAGAAGATCAAGATGATGAAAAATATGAGTTTACTGTCATCTATTTTCAGATCCAGAGGAGACCTCTCCGAGGAGGTCAAGAAGATTGAATAAGGAGAAGAGGAAGGACCATGCACTTCCTACTCTCACAAAGAAGAAGACCAAAAGCATGAATAGCACTTGGAATTTTAAATTCTAAGTGATTACTTGGCTGAATACCGAGCAAAACCTAGAGCCTTCCAAGAGACTCTACCTTTTCCACAATTTATTCAACAGAAAGAAGAAAGAAGACCCCACAACTATGGGATGATGAGAGGCAATATATTTCTGTTGTCCACATTTGATGGATCACTCACATGTGCAGCAAAGGTTTGGGTAAAGAAGCTAAAGGCTTTCTTCCTGCTACATTCTGTAGTAGACAGAGAGGCTGTAGAAATTACAGTGCTGCACCTTGAAGGTGAAGCAAAGAATTGGTGGATCATCCATCTAAGCCATACAAGGGTTTCTACTCTTGTTGAGTTTTCTCAGAGATTGATCAGGAGATTTGGAAAAAGGAGGGAGGAGCCCTCACCACCAGCTAATGAGGCATGTACCATCGTTGTTGAGACCATGGAGGAATAGCCTTCATCTTCAGTATTTTGGGAGGCCAACACTCATGAGGAGGAAAATCTTGCAGAACTACAAAGAGCTTCCAAATTTCACCAAGGTATGATTGAAAATCCATATATTTTCATTTCAGAAAACGCTTTGGATAGGTATATATCATTGCATGCAGTTGATCTAGAGTATCAGAATAGCACTGCAATGAGTAATGATGGACAAAGGAGGAATCATTCCTCATGGAAGCATTCAGAGAGCATCTTCATTCAGGAAGCCATGAAGGAAGCAGTGAGAAGGAGTAGACATCTGGAGATATGAAACTCTTTCTCCTCTCTAGATGACACTCTCTCAATGAGCATGCCACAGCTCAAAGAGAGACTTCTACTTGCAGCAGATCCAAGGCCTCTTTGGTTTTGGAAGACCATGCATGAGGATGAGATCTCCGGGAGAGATTTCGATGGAGGTGCACTCCCAAACATCATGGAGTGCAATATTCTTCAATAGTTTGAGGAGGTTCTTCCCTTCTCACAGGAACATATAGAAGATGGAGGAAATCTTCGGATGGATAAAATATCTCATGACTGCATTGGACATTCCTTGAGCCATGCACATCATGATGGGAGGTTTTTGCCTACCACCTATTTGGATCCTCATAGGGTCAAATTGATCCTCGGGAAGATTGCATTTCAAGGTCCCATGAAATGCAGGAGTCTGATTTGGGATGATGGTAGCCCTAATGGGAGGAGTACCAAGATGAAGGGTGGAATAAGGCATCCACAATGGGTTGAATGGATGTGGATTGTGAGTCAGGAGCAGGTGAGCTACTTACATATTTATGATACTGGGCAGTAGGAGGCTTGGTTGCACTGGTTACTCTTGAAGGATTTTGGCCATCACTTGGCATACACTCTTTCCAAGGGTATGACGGTGGAGAAGATGTGGCAGGATGCTGGCACCATGGAGCAACAAAGAGTATGGGTGCATAGTGATGATGCAACATTCATATCATTCACTATGTCTTCATTATATATCTTGCATGATGAGAGCATGAGAAAGCAGCAAAGACATTTGTTGCTGGGGTCATTATTTGGAGAGCAAGGGCAGATTTGCTCTCATTTCTTGTATGATGTTGTAGGAGTAGGAGATGTCACTATCACAGTGCAAAGGGGATACTCCTTGACCTTTGATGATCAGGAATTACTTCCACCTTGGGAGAGATTCCATATGTGCAGCAACATTATTGTAGGGTTGTCCATCTATGTTGAGGAATTTGAGGGCAACAGCACTGTGCCATCTAGAGATTATCTAGTGCCTCATGCAGAGGAAGGAGGAGATCTTGCTCCAGGTAGAAGGATTCTTGCATCTTTGCAAGGAAGTACCCAGGATCTCATGTGTGGAGATCAAGGCACAACCTATGTTCTATATGTGCCATTGTTTAGGAGGTGTGGAACCTTGGAGGAACAAGGAGGAGATAGGGAGGATGACCATCATGATGCGATGAGAAGCACGCATCCCTGTCTATTTTATGAGGATGATGCACCTAAGAAGGTGATTGGATTGCATAGTGGAAGCATGGATAGATTTTTTCATTCATATATTTAGTCATCTCTTGTTGAGGATGTCTCATTACATGGGGACATTTTGTCGGGGAGACCACTGGACCAGCAGAGGAGGAGGGATGCCTCACATGTTGAGGCACCATTCATTGATTTCATAGGAGTGGAGTGCTCCTAGGATCATATTTCTTACATGATATTTACAGATCAACATATGAGGAGATGCATAGATCATGTGCAGATGGAGGAGATACATAACTCTTTGAAGGAGTTAGCACAACCACCTCTTTTCTCTTTGAGGATGAGAGGAGACTCATTTTTGAGCCACTCCATTTGCATACACAAAACTTATGGTAAGGGTATTTTTTATTTGCATGATGATTTGTATATTCATCCCTTAACCATATATGTACAGGATGTTTCTCCAAGGAGGAGCATTCTTCTTTCTAGACCCCATGGTCTACTTGAGGCCATGAGCACTATTGGTGACCACTCCCTAGGAGGACTTGGGGAGGAAATGTGTTTTGGAGGACCTACTCACCTTGCACCATATATCATTCACTTCCTCCATACATTTGAGGAGAGTAGGACAACAAGAAAGTGGTTGAAAGGCCACACTTTTTGTCACACTCTTTTGTAGTTGAGGGTCAAACTGCATTGGTTACACTTGAGGGACCATTTTCCTTCTCCCTTGCCACATATGATAGCAAGCATGGTTTCCATTATGGTTCATTATGTTTCTGTTGTATTTTTATTTGTTGAGAGCATGATTGGGGGAATGGCACATTGGTTGGACGTGTCCTTTGGGGGAGAGATCTCCCACATTATTTGCATTACATGTTCTAATGGGAGCATGAGAGCAGATGTGGCCACTACAGAAAAACCTTTGTTTCCATTTGAGGTGAGCCATATGATTGATTAGATGCCATATGGTGGTGACTTCCAACTCATCACATATGACATGATTTGGGACAACATGTTTCATAACGTTGGAGAAGAGATCCTTGGAGGTCTAGTCTTCATTTTGCCACTTGAGGGAAACATTGTTGCAGCCCAATATCAGCATATACTCTACACTTATCCTAAGTGGAGAGGAAGAAAGTGTGGGGTAGGCTCTTTTGTCTACCAAGATCATATTTTTAGCCCACCTACATTGCAGGATCCAAAGGTGGAAGATGTTTGTCAAGAGTTGCCATGTTGGGAGGTAACTCACTTTGTATGGATCATTGCTTGGGGGATGGAGGGTCCATTTGGGAGATGTTCCTCAACATATTTTTGACTCCATGCCTTGGGTGGAGATTCTTCAATTCTATCCTTGCAGTTTCTTGAGGAAAAGAAACATTTGGGAGGGGAGGACTGTAATGTTCCCATTTTAGCTCATGGCTAAATGGAATATTAAAATTTTGCTTTTATCACCTAGCAGCTAAATAAATGGGTAAGGAGGCCCATGCTCATGGAAAAAAATGAATAAAATCCCTCATAATTTGAAAGGGATCATTAGAGTAGCCTTATTTTACACACTCAAGTCTGAAAAGGGGCAAATGCATGAAGACAAGGTCATGTCTGCCATAGGAGGAGTGGATCACTTTATGAGACAGCGCAGTGTGAATGAGTATTTGGTGGAGGAAACCATAATGGATGGGGCCCATGGAGAGAGAGCCTTCACTTGTTTAAAAGGAGGGCAAGGCAACCATTGTTACTCATGCTTGGATTATTCATTTCATGTCGATTCAGACATTGTGCATTCTTTTGCTGTTTAGCAAGAATTGCCGGGGAATTCCTGTTTAGGATTCCTTCTCCTTCTTGAGAGGCCTCTTGAAGGATTTTTCTTCATTCTACATATCTCTTGGCTCAAGGCAAAAGCTTCTCCTTTCAGATACTGCGTTATTTCTGCTCAAGTATAACGCAGTGTTGTTGGGATGTTCTACTGGAGGAAACCATATATCATTTCCTTGGCTCATCTGTCAGAGGAGGGAGCTCCTATTCCTCTGGGAGGTTAGTGAGGGAGATCCAGGAGCATATTTCAGATCATTGACATCATGCCAACCATTTCTATTCACCAACAGCGCAGTCCCTTCTCTAGACTGCGTTATTTCTTAGTGTATTTGCAGTGGGGACTTGCTCCACATGTTTGGAGGGTGAGATCTTAGGTGAGAGGATCATCCTTTCACTCTAGAGATCCTTTGGATGAGATTCAGCCATATATTGCAGCATCATCAACTATCTACATCCATTTCCAGTTTTAAGTTGCTGCGACTACCTAGCAACTCCGACATTTCTGCAAATTTTCCATTTTGTACTTATTTCAGCCAATCCTTTCAAGGATAGTGTATTGTATGTTTCCAGGGGTTGAGATCTTGCTCCCCCTTCTTATTTGAGCTATCTATTGTCATATCTACATGTTATTGACATTTTGTAGCAGTTCTCCTTTAAGGATTGTGTAGTCATAGCCAGGGCTTCTCTTGTATAGCAGTATTTCTCCATTTTCCATGTATATGTTTCATTGAGGCTGCATTGCCTAGCTTGAGAGATCATTTCCTCAAGATCTTGTATACATTTGTTGCTGCTATAATCTAATGTAATGGTTATGTGGATCTTCCAGGATTTTTCTTTTAATGCATTCACTGCTATTTTCCAGCTCATGTTTATGTATTGTTGATCTCCACATTGGTAATATCTTGAGATATTCCCATTTGTGTAGTTGTTCCTAATTTGGAACATTATAGACGAGTCTTTAGCTGATTTTACTAAGAGGTTTAATAAGATTTATCAGAAAATTCCTGAAGAGATTAAACTCACTAAAACCATAACTATGATAAATTTTGAAAATTCTTTAGATTCTAAGTTTACCTTATGGTTGAGGGCTAAAAAAGCACAGACACTGACAACTATGCAAAAGGCTGCAATTGGAGTGCAGTCTAATCTCATGGCTTCTAATAAATTAAAAATGGAGGAAGAAAACGTAGCAAAAGACAAAAATAAGATGAAATAAGAAAATCTTTCTTCTAAATCTCTTTCAACAGAAGAAAAGATCGATCAAATGTCCAATGTGATCAAGGAAATTGCCTCTAAGATGTCAAATTTAGAGGTAGAAAATAAACCAGCTACTAGAGCCAATCAAAATGAAGCTAATAGAAATCAGGCTCCCTTTAGGAGGCCTTTTCAGCCTCAACAAATCCTACAATGCCCAAAGATGAATCTTGATGATCAAATGTTCGGCCTCCTTTAAATAATTTTGTTGAAGAATAACTGCAAGGAAATGAGGAAGAAAATGAAGAAATAAACCATGTGGGAGAAAATTCACAGTCAACATGTTTGAAATTGCAGGAATATGAAGATAGATCAAGAATTTTTTTGTTTTATGATGATATGAATACTCAAATTTATGCACAAAATGATCAAAAACAGCAAGAAGATCAAAATAGAAACTACCCTTTGAGGTCAAAAGGTCTTGTTCAAGAGCCCCAACAAATATTAGATTAAGATAAACAAGCTTCTAAACAGAAGGCCAAGGTAAATGAGGTTCCTCCACCTCAAAATTTTGCCCCAATTATTAAAATTACTGCAGAAAATAAGGAATTAGTTCCAATTTATTTCAGTTTCAAATCTGAATTGAATAAAATCAAAATTCCAGTTCCACTTTTGGAATTATTGAAAAGTTAAAAATATAAAGAGTCTTTTAAGAGTTTGTTGCAGCCTCCTCTTGCCCTTCATTCAGTCAACCTTGAGGATGAGAATCCCACCATTTATCTAGGCTGTCATGTCCAAGATCAAAATGGTGACAACTCACCTCCTTTCTACCTGTCACTCAATATACATGATAAATTGTTGCATAATTGTCTGTTAGATTCTGGAGCTTCCCACAATATCATGCCAAAGAAAGTAATGGATGAATTGGGATTAGAGATCACCAAGAAATACCATGACCTTTACACCTTTGACTCCAAAAAAGTCAAGTTTCTAGGAGTGATTAAGGATTTGTTTGTTTCTCTTACCCAGTTGCCTATGAAGAGCATAGTGATGGAAATTGTGGTTGCTGACATTCCTTCTAGATTTGGGATGTTACTTTCTAGATCTTGGTCTAAAAAATTGGGAGGTGCCCTTCAGATGGACATGTCATATGCTACCGTCCCAGTATTTGGAGGGGAATTCAAAAGGTTGTATAGGGAAACTAAAATGGCCTACATCATTAGTGATCAGGACAATCCATCAGACCATCCCATATATGTTGAAGAAAAAGAATTTTGGTCATCAATTTTGCACCTTGCTGCTGATGATAATGATTTCCAACCTGGATTAAGTGAAAAACAACATTTTCAAAGTGAAAATGCGCAACATTCAGAAGGAGGATAGATTTGGAAATTGTACTTTGATGTAGCCTCTTCAAGAGAAGGACCAGGAGCTGGTGTACTCCTCATTTATCCTACTTAGCATAAAGTAACCATATCATACAAATTTCAATTTTCTACCACTAAAAACACTGCTGAGTATGAAGCACTTGTGCTGGGTATGAAGCACTTGTGCTGGGTATGAAGGTAGCAAAAGATTTGGGAGTAGAACAATGAATTACCTTTGGTGATTCAGCAGGTGAGAAATAATTACCAAGTGAAAAAATCCAAATTGAATAATTATAAGAATGAAGTTTTGGATGTGATTGAACATTACTTTTCAACATTTAATATAAATTTTGTCACTAGAGAAGAAAATAAAATTGATGAGTCTCTAGCTATTGTTGCTAGTAATTTCGAAGTTCCTCTGGATGTCAAGGCATTCTATGATGTTAAAATAAAAAAAAGACCTTCAATTCCTGATAACATTAAGCATTGGCAAGTATTTGAGGATAAAAAGGAGATTCAGAAATTTTTGGAGTGTGTAGAAGAGTTTGCAAAGATAAAAATTGATAATGAGCAGGAAATTGTTGAAAACCAAAATAGCAGCCCTTTTAAGAAAACTATGGCTGGGAAAAACATTATAGATCTGAATTTTGAATATTGAAACAAGAAACAGTGAAGGAGGCATCCTGAAACATCATCCTTGATCCTAGTTGGAAAATAATCACCTAAACTAGGTGGGGCCCACACAGGTGATTTTTGGCGCAAAGTCTATTTTTAGACTATGTCCATTTTTAGACATGTCGATCATATTCTATGAGTTGCAGGATGCTATTTGTGGATGGTTGGTAAAGTTGGAAAAATATATGGACTTATATTTTTAGACATATTGGGTGGAATCTATTTTTAGATTGCCAGTCTAAAAATAGATATGTCGAATATTATTAGCTTTTAATAATTTTTGGACTCTAAACATTATCTTATTCTCTTGGAGCACTTCAGTTAAGTGCATAGATGTGGCACAGCAGCTGACAGAAGGAATTACGCTATTCCTGAGGGTTTACTGGAGCTATTGCATGGAGGACTTCAGTTAGAACTCTTGTGACAGAGTTTGGTGGAGTTATAGAAGTAGTTGGTGGAGTTGTACTTAGTTTAACTCAGTTAGACTCAGTTGAGCTAGTTGTATCTAGTCTAACAAATTAATACACTAGTCAGAGTGGTGTGAATTAATTAGTTAATTAATTCACTAAATAATAACTCATTAATCAACTGAAGAATACATCAGTTAACTACAGTGCATGGCAGTTTCAATGGAGACTAGAGGAGAGATAGGTGAAAGGGCAAGATAGACTATCTTTCGTGACTATAATGATGCATAAATTGCATCTACATATAAATTGGAGTTTCCAATGATAATCACACAGTCAATGAGAGTGGGATTACATCGAATTTGTCTTTGTAATCAAATTGGATTGCGCAGTGGAGGCAGGCTAACAGGAGGCAAATATCGATGCATGGATTTGCAAGATTGGTCCTGATTAGTGTATGAAGATTGTACTGTACTGAGAGCTTGTGATAAAATTTGTATGCTTTGTATGAGATTTTCATATGATCTCCTTGTTACATAATATATATTTGGGGTTTTCAGCTTCAGGCTTTCCTGGTTAGAAACTATGTTATGTGCGATTGATTATTTTTGTTTATGCTTCACATGTGTGTGCAATTGATTTTTCCGCAAAAGATTAACAAGTGGAATAGATTCAGTATCTTGCATAAAGTTAAATAGTGTGAGATTGGGTGGATATTGGACATATGCATGCTTAGTGCATATAATTTCTACACTGAAAACTAACTTTATTCCTAAAGGTTTAGTTCCTTTAGAAAGACTGTTTGATAATAACGATGTTTTTCTCAATCAAAGCAAGGTTGATGGAGAGAGTACAATAGAATGTAATATTGATACAGAAGATCAGCCAAGATTATTCAAAGTGTCCAAATTCCATCCTCTGGAAATTAGAACAAAATATATCAAATTGTTGAAGGAATTTGATGATATTTTTGCATGGAATTATAGTGAGTTGAAAAATTATGATAAGAGCATAATGGAGCACAAGATCCCTTTGAAAATAGATGCAAAGCATGTAGAAAAATAAATCAGACACATCAATCCTATGCTGCTTCCAATCATTGAGAAAGAAATCAAAAAATTATGGGAAGCAAAGATTATTCTGCCTTTGAGATTTTCTAGCTGGGTAGCTAATATAGCCCTAGTACAGAAAAAGAATGGAGAAATAAGGATTTATGTTGATTTTTTCAACCTGAACTGGTGCTCCTTGAAAGATAACTATCAACTGCCCAAGATGGATTATATCTTGCAGAAGGTTGTAGGATCCAAAAGACGGTCAATGATTGATGGATTTTCAAGCTATAATCAGATTTCAGTTGACAGGCAAGACAGAGAAAAGGCAAAATTTACCACACCCTTGGGCACATTCATGTACAACAAAATTCCATTTGGTTTGATGAATGCAGGTGCAACTTTTCAAAGGGCAATAGATATTTCCTTTGCGGGAGAGAAGGACAAATTTTTGGTCATCTATTTGGATGACATCAAAATATATTCAAAATCTGATGAAGACCATCTGAAACAAGTTTTTGACAAATGCAGAATTTTTTTTTTGTCCTTAAACCCAAAAAAGTCATCTTTTTCTGTCCAAGAAAGTAAGTTATTGGGACATATTGTAACAGAAAGTGGCATCTGTATTGATCTGGGAAGAGTAGAATCTATTTAGAAGATTGGATTTCCAAGAAATAAGAAGGAATTGAAGTCATTTTTAGGGAAAATCAATTTTTTGAGGTGTTTTGTTCCTAACTTTGTAGAGCTGATCAAACATATAAATGTTTTGCTGAAAAAAGATGCAGAGTTTAAGTGGTGAGATGAAGCTAAAGATTATTTTTCAGCAATTAAGTCCGCTTTGACTGAAGCACCAATTTTGATTAGTCCTAAATTTGAAAAATATTTTTAATTTTTTCATATGCTTCAGAAGAAACAATTGCAGTTATCTTACTACAGAAGAATAAGGAGGGTTTGGAGCAACCAATTTCATTTTTTAGTCATGCTTTAAGGGATGTTGAATTTAAGTACAACTTGACTGAAAAACAAACATATGTAATAGTTAAGGCTTTGAAGTATTTTCGAGTTTATGTGCTACATTAAAAAATAATTTCTTTTGTGCTCGATATCACTGTTAAAGATGTGTTGTTGTAGCTAGATACAGATGGAAGGAGAGGACAATGGTTGACCAAGATTCTGGAATTTGATGTTGAAATAAATGGTCAGGGCTTGGCTCGCTTAATGGTTGAATCTAACTGCAAAGCTTTAAATTTGAATGTAGAGGCTTTTAAAGAAGAAGATGGAGAAGGTAATGCTAATTATCCTAAAATATTTAATTCAAATTGGTACAAGGATATAGTTTACTTCTTGTTAAATTTCAATTGTCCACCTGAAATGGAGAAGTCTAAAAGAAGAGCTTTTAAACTGAGAGTTGTGAAGTATTTCATTTTGAAAGACCATCTTTACTGGAAAGATCATGTTGGAGTCTTGTTAAGATGTGTAGATGAAGCAGAATCTCAGGAGATTATGACAGAGATACATGCAGGACTGTGTGGAGGGAATTTATATTGGAGAGCTACTACAAAAAAAATCTTAATAACTGGCTATTATTGGTCAACTCTTTTCTCTGATATCTATACCAAAGTTAGAAGTTGTGTCAAATGTCAGAAATTTGCTGGTAAACAAAAATTGCTACCATTACCTCTCATCCCTATTTTAGCAGATGTTCCTTTCCAGCAGTGGGGGCTAGACTTCATCGGTGAAATTCATCCACCTTCATCAGGATAGCATAGATGGAACATCACAACTATAGACTATTTCACCAAATGGATTGAAGTTGCACCAACTTGAAATGATACTAATATGGTAATTATTAAATTTATGTTGGAAAATATTATGTCAAGATTTGGTTGTCCACATAAATTAGTAACTGATAATGCAATGGCCTTTAAGTCCACCAAGATGTAAAAATTTTGTCAGCAATATGGGATTGAATTGACTCATTCCACACCTTATTACCCTCAAGGTAATGGTTTGGCTGAGTAATCCAATAAAATTTTGGTAAGGATTATTAAGAAAATGATGCCTGAAAATAAGAGGATTTGGGACACTCAACTGATACATGCTCTGTGGGCAGATAGATTAAGTGGTAAAAAATCAATTGGAATGTCTCCATTTCATCTTGTATATGGTAGAGATGTTGTAATGCCTTTGCAATTATCTCTTCCTGTGATGAAGTTCCTAAGAGATGAAGTTGATCATGAAAACCTAGTCCAAAGGAGAATGCCACAGTTGATAGAGGCACACCAAATCAGAGAATCATTGCTGGAAAAAGTTCAGAACTATCACGATAAATTCAAATAAGTTTTTGATAAAAAAGAAATCAACCGTTGTTTTAGGAAAATGATTTGGTGTTGCGTTGGGATGCTAGGAGATAAGATCATGGAACACATGGTAAGTTCGAAAATCTGTGGTTTGGGCCATTTAACATTGCTGAATTTTTGGAGAATAATATATTATTTTCTGCTCAAACATCTGGATGATGATCAGCTGATTGGAGGCCCAGTCAATGGTCATTTTCTTAAAAGTTTCTTTAGTTAGTAAAGTCAGTTGATTCACTCCACTATAAATGTCCAATGTCATGTGTCAATAAACTCCATGCCCAATGGTACTTATGTCTATATATATGGTTAGTCTTGAGTCCAGTATGTCAATGGTCAATCCTAATCTCTCATTAGGGGAATTTTGCGGTCTAAAATGGCCTCCTTAGGAAATTATAGAATAATAGTGGAAATAATAAGATAAGATTTGATTACATCATCAAATTTCAGAGGGAAAAATGGACAAACTACTTTTTCAACTCATATTTTCAACTTGTATCCCAAAGTTTTTAATCAAATTTCGAGCGGGAGTACTCGTTGGATGCAAAATTTAATTCATCATCTAAGGAGTGCCCATGTTGCATACTTTCGATGGAACCTGCTACACAAAAAATAAGAAATACATGAAAAACGTGATTGCAATCACGTTTTTCATGTATTTCTCATTTTTTGTGTAGCAGGGTCCATCAAAAGTATGCAACATGTGTACTACATGGATGAGGAATTAAATTTTTCATCCAATGAGTACTCCAACTCAAAATTTGAGTAAAAAATTTGGGAGATAAGTTAAAAATATGAGTCGAAAAAGTATTTTTATTATTTTATTATTTTTTAATCTTTTTACCCTTTTAATTAAAAAATGGTGAATCATCCCCCATGGTTGACATCATCATATTGAATCCTATTGGTTCTTATAAAGTTTATTTTTGTTGTACATTTTTCTTTGGAGGCCCATTTTAGACCTCAAAATTCCCCTAATTATTTTTAAGAAGCCTTCTAAGTTTCAAGAGTTTTTGAGGCACTGATTCTACAGTCCTTAAAGCCTCACAGGGAGGACTTCATCCCTAATAGGAGCCACTGTTAGCACTGAAAAATTTAATGGTGTAATCACCATTGTGTCACTTTTCTCAAATTTCATTATGTCTTAGTCCATGTCCAAAGTTTGAGTCATTTCCAATAAAAGTTAAAAAATGTTCCCAACATCAAGGTATTTTTAAGTGAATATGTGTCATAGTGTTCTACAGTCCTAAAATAAGTTAAAATCTATATTTTCACTTATTTTAGTGTTGAAAGTTATTCGATGTTTGGGTAATAAAATTACAGTCATCTGGTCTGGAATAATAACTACCTTTATTGCAAATTCATTGTCAAAACAGTCAAAACAGTAAAGGGTGGATATTTCTCAGAAATGGAAGCATATATTCCACACAGTGAAAAACGCAGCTATTTCACTGAGATTTTGGTTATCTCAGAAAATAGGCTACAGGTAAATAGGTAAACAATTTCCGAAGCAGGAAAATTAAGGCTTTGTGGCAACTAGAGTTCTTTAAAATCAAAGCGCAGCTGGAAGAAAACAACTTAACCAGCAAAGCGGGAGATCCGGAGAAGAGAAACAGAGAATTTTTAAAGGGAGCTCGTTGGGAAATAGACTAAGGAATGAAGCAACAGAGAAGAACCATGTACAAAAGGAATAAATCACCATGATCTAATCGCAGATACAAAGGGGAGCAGTTCGATGGCTAAGATTAAAGCGCACATGGAGCGACTTCACACTACGCAGTTTTTAAAGTTTATTGTTAAGTCAAATCACATGGTATGTTAAGTGATTTGCAATGCGATGAGTCGAAGAGCAAGCAAGGAAGACCGTCAAATCTGGGCGTAGATCAACAGTGGAGATTAAAGGGAAAATGGAGAAATTTCACAAATTGTAGTTTTTAAAGTTAATCGTTAAGGCTTCGCATGGTATGTTAAGCGATTTGCGATGCGATGAGGCTAAGGACACATGTTGGCATAGCGCACCAGCGCAATTTCGCAAATCGCAGATTTTATGGTTTGGCCGTTACAAGTGTAAAGTTAAGTTTGCGGGCAACCGATTTGTGATTTCTTCCTATTGGTCAACTAGTTGTGGAGCCCAAGAGCCACAGTTCTGCCTATATGCATGTTGTTTGGGGAAAATTGCAGTTTTGTTTAAACTAATCATTGTTTATTGCACAAGTATGTATGTTTATAAAACTTCTGATGCATGATTTGTGATCGGTCCCACTTCTCTACCACGTCACCTCCACTCTCATTGCACATCACACTTCGCCATTTTCAACATTTAACTCCCACATTTCATAATAAAACTTCCGATGTGAAATCTACGATCGGTCCCACTTCTTCCCCACGTCATCACCCCCCTCGCCTACCATTCATTCTGCTCCATGTCTCCCCTATAAATTAAACCTTTTTCAAAGGGTTTCTTTGTAAATTCTCATAAAATGAACCTCCTTCATTATATCTGTTGAAGTGTGTTTGGTGCACGTTTGTATGAAATCACACCAACTTATGGGGTGTGTTCTACCCACTTAAGTTATTGGTAACAGGCAGAAAAAGAAGTGGATTCAAGCAAGTTAGTGGAACAAGCTAGAATCATAAGCATACTAGATAGATAAATAGCATGCATATATAAAATAAAACTAAACTAAAACCAAAACAAATAAATATGAGCTCTAAAAAGAGTCAAACATCTACAATAATACGAACAATGGCTTTTAGGCCCCTCTTATTGAGTGCCGGTAGGAAAATAAGAGTGAAAATTTACTCTCTTGCCAAAGGGCCCCTAGAACATGGGTTTTAAGTCCTGATGCAAGGATTTTTTTACCCCAAGCTTGTCTCGGTGCAAAGTCTCCCTCTCTCTCTACTGTGATGGAATGAACTTGTCGGATGGCCAAAAATTGAGTCCCCTCTATCTTCAGCTCCAGATCACACATTGCTAGTATTGCTTGGGAAATTATCGCCAACATAACAATGTGTTTACAAGTTCTTCATCTCATGGTGGCCTTATATGGGAGAATTCAAATCCTCCTTCCCTCTCTTGGTACATTGTGGATGGTAACCCAAGAGAGGGTATGATTCCTTTTTGTTCTACAAATATTCCATTATGTGCTCACTTGATGTTTAAGGAGGCTTTGGTGGTTGTCCTTAGGCGACATCAAGTGAGGAATCACTGTCCTATGCTTTGTGTGGTCCTGGAAAGTGAAATTTCTCCACTCCTAGGATTGCGGGTATTTTGGGTCATAAGTCGTGAAAAGGCGCTCTTCATGAAGGATAATGTGCGCAAAAGCATTTATGACTTTCTCAAATTTGGTTTTTTCTCAGACCTTAGAGGGGTTTTAAATACTTTCTAGATTCTGTAATGTCTTCCAGCTCTGTAAATCCTTCTTCTTGACATTAAATAATGTCGTCTTCTACTTGTATGATTTTCCAGTGTTAACAGTTGCCCCCTAATGTGTGAGATCTAAGAAGAACAATATAGCTGAAATACATTGTAGTTTCTTTTCTGTATATTGTGCGTAGAGAGAGAGAGAGACATTCGTGAAGCTTTGAATTGGAAACACCTTGCACCAGTTCCAAGAATGACCATGTCCTAAGGGACCCCTGTAAGCAAATATAATACAATGTGTATACAAATTTTCTATGAGGCGGGCATGTCCCATGCTCGTGATGTTGTGCCTAGTTAAACAAATCTATTTGATAGATATATTTTTTCTATATCATTGATATGGTATTGATCTAGTGGTTGCTGACGAAGACTGCTGATGCCTGTTGGGGCGTTTTTTATTTGAAAATAGGTGGAATATGGTACGCATATACGTAAACTTGGTATGGCATATATCTGCGCATTGAATGCATAGGAGCTGGTTGGGACCTTCCCATGTAAGAATTGCTAAAAGAGACGCTTATGGAGGCATGGGTCTTCGACGAATTTGATCAAAGTGCAATGGTTGTAAGGCACGATACCATCTTGACATGAAAGCTTTTGTTGTAGTCAAATGTCAGGAGGATCGATGACATCTGTGGATAATTATGTCTCCCACAGTGCCACCTGAGGATGCCCCTTTTATGGATAGGGTAATCCAAGGTATTGCTTCCTTTTTGGAAAATAGGTGTTGAAGTCGACAAAAAGGAAGCCTCAACCGAACAAGGGGTCGCTGACGTGAGGGGTCGTGGACCTGGATGTGATGGGTTTAACATAGGCATATTGGCGAAGGGTAACTGAAAACTGATGATGGGGATTCAGTAGCCCAAGGTCGGAGTATACTAAGTAGCTTGGCGGTAGTCATAGTCATTTCTGATGGGGAAATCCCTGGAGTCAATAGGATTTCCAAGGTGGGTATAAAATGGCTATGAATGTCATGGTGGCTTGTGCGTGGGGGTGTAATACTCCGACCAAGGGTGTTCAGGGACTACTGCCATGGGAGAAAAATATGGATGAGAGGGTGGGGGGATGTATAACACCATTCACGATCTTTGTACACTTACCAAAAGAATAAAATAATGGGGTTTGGTTTGTACAACACACAGAGATGGGTACCCTAAAACATGAATGTATTCGCTCACCGATGTTGTGAGGAAGGTGTTTTGCTGAGGGTGGGGGTCCCATTGGTTGGTTTCATGTGTGGGGTTGATGAAGTGGATGAAAAAGTATTGTATATTGGATTATGCTGGTGGAGGTATGGTGGGCCAAATGCGAGGCGCGGTAATGCGATTTTGATATTCTTGTCCAACCCGGTCTTCTGGGAAGGGGGGTTTTATTATGTATTGGTAAAACTTTACCTTATGCATGGTGAATGGACTGGCATGAGTTTCTTCCCAAACTAAAGTGGTATGGCCATGGCGTCACTTCTGCTGTGATATATGGTCTATTGTGGGTGACGAGCGCCATGGAGGGGAGGCTCTATTGACCAACAAGGATGTTTATCATATGTAGGGTGAGGTGATGATAAACACGATCGGATATGAGGACCCTATGGTTGATTTCTGATGGAGAAATGATGTCAGGATATGCAGAGTTTACTGGGACTCTATCATGCTGGGGGTAGATTGATACTTGCTCTGGAATTTTCAGTAGATGGAGTTGTGGACGGTTTGCAAGCTTTTCCTGCAAAAACAACTACCTCAAGTGAAAGCATCTTCTTTATCAAATATTATTGAAATTCATGAGCTTTAAAAACGATGATGAGAGAGGGTATACCTGCTGGCGCTCAAAAATTAATTTTTTTGGAGTGCGATTATGTGGCATTGCCTCTATTCAATATGGATTGCTGATCACAATGCAGCTTACGGTTCAAAGAAAGGAACTTCTAATATCTCATTATGGTCCTCCCAAGTTTTTGAAAAGGGCATTATATAGGTGAATATGGCCCTAATTCAATTCATTTGTACTTGCTGAGTTTTCGAGAGGTCAGAGGCTTTTGTGTAGCAGATCTTGTCGTTGTGGTCAGCCTAAGCACCAAGGATTAGAGAGATCATGCCCAAGTAATCTCCATGATGTCTTGCACTTTGATTTTTTCAGTTTGATGGTGTCGGGGTCCATATAGACTTGGTTTGTACATATTCTGAGTGTTTTTTTCCCTAGATTGTGCAGGCGATGATGGAAAAGGCGTGCCCTCTGTGCACATTTTCTGGGGATATACGCACTAAAAGTGCTATGTTCCCCTTCTTTGGTGTAGCTTTAGTGTACCTGTGGAAAATACAGGAGCGCCTTAAGAGCGACTGTCTCAGGGACAGGCGTGCAAAGCTGAGGCAATTTTTTTTTTTGAGATTTTGCCTATTTTTGATGTTTTTTTTGTTACTGATGGGTACCTATTTTAATGACAGGTTGTTGTGGAGGGAGTGGAATTGGCCCAATCTCCATATTGCATTGGCTGCTAATGCTGGGGTGCACCATCAGCTGGCGCAATGGGGGCTCCTAAAGTTTGTGGAGAACGAGCTTCTTCGGTCGCAGGACCGATTGCTACGCTACTTGATCTGACACTAGCGTAGGAGGTGCAACATGTTCGTGTTGCGTGGGAAAAAATTGGTCATTCATCCTGATATGGATGTGTATTTTGTGACCAGGTTACGACCTCAGGGTGAGGCGCTGAGGTATCCACTCCCTTCCGAGAGACTGGATTTGGAAAGGTTTCAGAGACATCACTGTGGTGGGGCGCCTCTTACGGAGGGGTGCATCAGTATTTCATTAGTAACAGATTTAGCAGAGTGATGTGCTCTGGTAGTGATTGTGCGACTTGCATGGTTGTCAGCTCCGCATTGGGAACCAGGCCCAGAGGTTGGAGTATTGCACCGGTTGAGGTCCGGTCATTTCTATGATTTTTCTCGTTTTTACTATGACGGGATGGTGGCGCAACTCAATAAGGTCCATAGTGGATCGAATTTGTTTCCGTACACCAGCATTTTTTGTAGCATTGTGTACGAGAGGGTAGTGATGTTGAGGCTAGTGGTGGCGGTGCCTCCTAGGGGGCCACGGGAGCCTCGTATGAGGAGGTGGGCTCCGGTGATGTCGCGAGGCGGTGGTGGCATGGTGGGGAGTTATTGGAATGCCATGACAGAGGCCTAGTTCGAGGTGAACCCACAGATGTTCTTGCCATTCCCATATGCAGGGATGGACTTCTGGGGGGATCCAGATATGGGTCTCCCTCTTGGTTATGCTTGGGGGCCAACATGTATGTTTTTTATGTTTTCTGCATTTATTTGAGTATGTATGTGCTTATGCATTTTACTAGTGACACTGACATAGTTTTTGTTACTCTTGCAGATGTTGGCGAGGTGGGTCGCCCCGTGGCTCGATTGATTGGCCACAGTCCTCTACAGAGACTTAGGGGCAATCTCAAGGGGCATACTACTGTAGGACTTGGTGGTGGTGATGGCCCTTCTGGAGAGGGTAGCAGCTCGGTCGCTGCCGAGGCTGCGGCTGAACAGGCTCATGCTGATGCAGCAGTGGCACGTGAAGATACAATGGAGGCTCATATTGCGGAACTGACTGCTCGAGTGTTAGTTCTAGAGGATGCCTAGGGTCGAGTGGACCACTTGACCCAAGGGATGCGTGCTCAAGTTTTTATGGATGATCTCGAGAAGGTCTGGCTGGAGACTGTGATGGCCTAGGAGAGGGGCTATCGGCCTGTTTTACGTCGAGTGGCAGTCTCAATGGTGACGGCAGCTCCAGTGGTGGCACCAAGAGCGGTTGTGGGTCCAAGTGCTCCTCATGAGGGGGCACCCCCCTAGATTTTACTTGTACATGAGGAAAGTGCCTATTATAAGGATGCTTCCCTTATTTTTGACGACTTTTTGTATCTTTGGGCTGGTCGTTGGGTCAGCGATACTATTTTTGTACTCAGACATATGCATTGTGATATATATATATATATATATGAGAGATATTTTTTTGTGGCTCTACATGTTGTGTCACCTGTTTCGGTTTATGGATGATGTTATGCTGATGGATACCTGTATTTTTGGTTTTTTATGTGTGATGGTTTATTCGAGATGCATTCCAGTTTAGTATATTGTTGGCTATACGATCAACAACTTGATTTTGACTCCTTGGTACATGTGTGAATGTAATATAGTCAAATTGTCTTCTTAATCTTTTTGCACACAAATATTTTATAAATAGATGTGTATCTTTTGTCTCAAATATTTGGTTTAACTGCGACACTACTAACTAGGAATCGAGGTAGACATGCATATGGTACATTCCCCGATGGAGGGCATCGCAGATAAGTCCGATGACGGCATCATATTCTTCCTGATTGTTTGTTGTTGAACCGATGCACACACTGTTTGAGAAAAGTGGCGATCGATCAGAGTGGTAGATGACCCAGGAAGCTACGGCTAAACTTTGAGACCATCTTGATGCTCCATCAGAAAATCCTAAATAAGGTTCAGGTTGGTGATCCATGATCGCACTTTGAGCGTGTTTAATAAGTATTTTGGTAAAAAAAATTCAGTGGTTAGGTTTGTGTACGTTCACTCTAAGGGAGGGTCGTATTAGCCCTTATGGGTGAAATTTCTTGAGGTAAAGGCCATTGATGGGGTTGCTGAGGCATATCCTGTCTGGTTCCATCAATATGTATTCCCCATATCGGAGGAAATTTTTAATGATGTAGGGTCCTTTCCATAAAGTTTCGAACTTTCCTGGCCCTAGGGCTTCTTTTGCGACATCATAGCGGAGGACTAGTTCTCTCTCGGTGAATGAGCAAGGGTTGATGTGGTGGTCGAATGATGCTTTTACCCTTTTCTTGTGGGCCTCGTTGTGTTGTAGCGACTACCATCGGCTTTCGTCGACACGCTCTAGTTTTACTAGGCGTTGTTCTAAAGACTGGGTATCATTAAGTAGTTTGATGGTGGCGTGAAAATTTGGGATCTTGTGTTCTATGGGAATCATGGCCTCACCCCGTGTACAAAGTGGAAGGGATTGAAACCAGTGGATGTCTTTACAGCCGTGCGGTATACCCATAGGGCGGAAAAGAGCATGTGGTTCTTGTTGGTTTTATGGTTATTCACCATGCGTTGTAACATAGTTTTGAGTACTTTGTTAATAGCTTCTACCTGTCCATTGGACTGGGGTAGTATGGTGAAGAGAATTCGTAGGTGAATCCGAGGTGGTGAGATAGCTCCTCGCAAACTTCATTCTTGAAGTGTTTCCTGTGGTCGAAGACTAGCTCTTTGGGGACACCGAACCAGGCGATCACGTGGTTAAACAGAAATCGAGCGGCGGTTTCTGCTGTGTTGTCGTATGTAGGCATGGCCTTAGCCCACTTGGTGAAATAATAGATAGCCATGATGATGTATTTATGGTTTCCCGATGAGGCGGGGTTGTAAGTCATGAATTCAATCCCCCATTTACAAAAGGGACCGGCGACAATGACAGGAGGCAGAGGTGCGGGAGGTGCTCTTGCTTTGTGGGCGAAGCGTTGGCATCGTTCGCATATTTTGACTGCTGTGATGTAGTTGCAAAATAGGGAGGGCCAAAAATATCCTGCCCGCAGGACTTTTTGGATGGTGGCCATTCCAGATAGGTGGTCGCCGCAAGTGCCTCCATGGAAGCCATTAAGGGCTTATTTTGCTTGGTTGTGGGTGTGGCATCGCTATAAAATGGTGTCGATGCCTCGTCAATATAAGACATCTCCCATGAGGAGATATCGGGGGGCCTGCTGGCCTATGCACTGACGATCGTCTCGAGTGAGATGAGATTTGAACTTTTGGGTTCATAGGAACAGGAGAATGTCTCCGTACCAAGGGTTGTCAGTTGCTACGGAGAAGAGATGTTCATCGGGTAGCGAATCATTCACTGGTGGTCCTTTGGTATTTCTTGGGAGGTCCATAATGAACTCTACTAAGGTAAGCACCTTTTTGCTTTTTGGGGAGCACAATTGTAAGTTGTATTCTTGGACAATGACTATCCAGCAGGCATACTTATGGTTCATTAGGCGGTGCGTGAGCAGGTATGTAATGGGATTAATATCTGAAATGACCGTAGTGGTTCTTAAGATGATGTAGTGGCAAAGTTTCTGGACTACATAAATTAATGCTAGTGCAGTCTTTTCTTCAGGCTCATATCTTAATGTTGGGCCTGATAAATTTTTGCTGACATAGTAGATTATGTGCTCCTTCCCATCTGGGCCTTCCTGGATCAAAACTCTGGCTAATGTGGACTCATAAGTGGATAGATACATGATATAATATTTGTCATAGTCGGGGGGATTGATGAGAGGTGTTGAATTCGAATGTGCCCCAGGAGGTGGTGAACGTGATTTTGTACCGGTCTGTATGGTGGATCTGGATTTGATTGTACCTAGAGAACCCATCCATGAAGGATAGATCCTCATGTCCTATGCAAGCATCGATGACTTGGTTGATGAATGGGGTGGGATAATTGTCTTTAGGACAAGCTTTGTTCAAATCCCAAAAATCAATGCAAATGCGTATAGTGCCCTGTTTTATCATGATGGGAATAGGGTTGGAAACCCAAGATGTGTAGGCGATGGGGTAGATAAACCTGGCTTTTTTAAGCTTGTCGATTTCTCATTTGATTGCTTCTGCATTATATGGGTGCAGTTGATGTTGTTTCTAGTGTACTGGGGGTATGTTAGGACAAGTGTCAATATGGTGCTCTGCAATAGTAGGACTAAGCCCAGGAATTTTTGAGTAGTCTCACGTGAAGATATCTTGATACTCTTGTAGAAATTGGGTATAAGTGGTTATTTCCCCTGGAGAGCATGCTGCCCCCAGTGAGATTTCTTCAACCTTTGCAGGATTTTGGGATATGTTCACCTTAATGGTAGGAGAGATGTTTGACATGTTTCCTTCCTCAAATGCATCAGGTGTTGGGATGGGGTTTTTGAACCAATCGAATTTCCTTGATGGAAGGAAATATTTTGATTCAATCGTATAGATCTCTTGTTTTTTTGTCTTGTTAGGACTGAACATGTGCTTGGGGAGAAAAAATGAACGGTGATGCATTGCATCCCATGGAGAATCTGGCTCCGTCATAGCCTCTAAAATGTCTTCATCGGAATGAAACAAGGATCCTAAGTGGGATTTTTCCTACGCAAGGTTATGTTGAATGGGGTTAATCCGCATGGAGCTAGTTGAGAGACACGAGAAAGATTCAATCGTCGATGTGGTGGAACCAGACACGATCGAAAAAGTGCAGATAGATTGGGTCCGCACTGTCGTAGGTACAACTACTTTTTGATAAGCGGTTGTCATTGATGTCAACCCAAGAAGCACCAGGGGCTACCCCAATATTGCATGGGAATTTTGACTTATCAAATTACTATATTCTGGGTCAAGAATTATTTTGATGGTTTCTACTTGTCGAGATGTTTCCATTTATATATGGCACGCCACGTAATTCTTCACGGTTTGAGAGATATTCATGTTTGAAGTTTGTAACCCCAGTTAGTGGGCTAAAACCCCATAGGGTTGTGTCATGGGTCATTGAAAAGTCAATAATTAATAATTTTTAAGCTCCTAAAATCCTTCCCACGTTCACTTGTTGAAGCCCCTCTCAAACTAACCATTTATATAAATTGTGATCCTCATATCCTCCTTATGTAGGGATTTCACTATCTAAAATAGGTCATTGTGGAATTTTCGCTCTAAATATTTTTCTACGAAGGTTCAAAAGCTAAAAATTTTATGAGACGAAGCTGAAATCCTAAGGAAGCTTCTGCAAAAATTTCATATCAAGATGCACAATATTTTCGGAGATATGGTCTATGGAAGTCAGTTTTTTTGCAGGCTCCTGAAATTCATCTCAAAGAAGTGACCTTGGGAAAATCATTATAACTCTCTCTCTGAGTATCAGATTTGAATTCTGTAAAAATTGGCAAATAGTGCATGGAATGCAGTTTTTTTTTGTATCAATTTAAGAGTCGAATGAAGAAACAGTGATATGTGGCATGCCGTACAAGTTTTCCCTACTGAAACAATCCATAATTAGGGCATTGTGAGAGATTGGCCATAACTCTCTCTTGAAGAATCCAAATTGGGTTAGACCCATGGCATTGGAAAGAAGACTTAGAGGAATACTACAGGGCCAAAAATCACATATTGGGAATTTTAAATAATAGAAATACACCAGCTTCAATATCAAGCTCCTAGAAGGCAAGAAAAAGCTAGATCATGTGTTTTCAAGGGTTGTAAAGGACCAGAATTTCTAGGGCAGCAAAGCATAGCAAGGTGCAGCAGAGGGTAGCATGACAAGAGCATAAATCAAGGTGCAGAACATCAGCAAGAAGTTCATCACATGAAGTCTTCAAGTGGGCAGCACTGCATACTGTCACTATAAAGGTACCATTGTACTAAGTCATTGTAAATACATTATTTTAAAAATTGTACTGGTGTCTATCTGCCAAGAGTTGAAGAGGTAGTGTCAGGAGGTCTAGGATCATCATTAGGTGGTTGTTTCATAGTTGGGGTTATGTTCTAGTGTGTCTTATTCTTCTACATCATTCTATATCATTGTAAAGTGGACTATTTTCCCTGGTACGGGAGTCCATTCTTCTTTTATTATTCTATAGAGTGGTAGGGTGGTGCTAGGTTGGTGCATGAAGTCACCAATAGGTTCAAACCTATGAAAAATTCAGGGTGGTAGGGTGGTGCTAGGGTGATTTGTATCTCATTGGGTGTTGGGGCATCCATTTAGTTGACTACTGAAGAATCTTGGGCGTTGGAGCATCCATCCAGTGGGAGCTGGAGAGGAATGCTTTTATAGATTCTAGGAAGTTGAAGCTTTATTTTCAATTGGAGTTGAATATTAAAGAATTATTAGAAAAGCATTAGGTGGTTTTTTTCCCGGAGTGGGTTTCCACCTTAAAAAACTTTGTGCATTTATGTTCCTTTTGTTTACTGCTATCATTGTAAAAACACTGATAATAATTGAAGATTAACTAATCCTCTAATTGAAAGGAATATTTATTCACCCCCCCCTCAGTATTTCCAACAATTGGTATCGAAGCTTGGTTCCTTCAATAGCAGTTTAATAGCTGGAAGGAGGTCATGGAGCATACCAAGAATGGTGTACCTCTATTCAATGAAAATAATTATGCTCTCTGGAAAGGAAGAATGGAGGTCTATCTCTTGGTGCAAGGTTACGAAGTATGGGACACTGTTCAAAATGGATTTACACCAACCACAGATGAACAAGGTAAGAAGATTTTGGTAAATGATGCAAAAGAAAAGAATATTATTATCAGTGGACTTATTGAATCTGCTTATCATAAGGTGTTGGGTTGTAAAACTGCCAAAAATGTATGGGACAAGCTTGAGAATATATATGCAGGTGATTCAAATGTCAAAGAAGAAAAGCTTCAAATCTATAGAGAAAAATTTGAGTAACTCAGAATGAAAGAAGATGACAACATTGTTGCATACTTCTAATATGTTGATGAAATAACCAACACTCTGGAAGGATTAGGAGAGCCAATTGACGAGAAGACTATTATACAAAATATTCTTAGAACGTTACCAGGGAGATTCAACCCAAAGGTTTTAGTCTTATAATACAGTGCAAATATAGACAAACTCAACAAATAGGAATTACATGGAGTTCTCATAGCATATGAAATGAGATTTGATGAAGAAGAGGGTACTTCGCATCTAGAAACTGCGTTCGTTGCATCTAAGAAAACCAATCAGGATAAACAACCTTCAATTGAAAAGACATGAACCTGCAAGTGTGAAGAAAAGGGAGATGATGAAGAAGGTATTTCATATGAATAATATGCTTACTTTACGAGAAAACTAAAAATTGGTAAGGGAAAATTCAAAGGTAAAATTCCATTGATATGTTTTGGCTATGATGAGGTTGGGCATTTCCTAGCAAAATGTCCAAACAGAAGTGATGAAAACTCAAAAGGAAAGAAAGGATTTAAGAAATTCAACAAGCAAGGCAAAAATAAAGGATCCAAAAGGAACTTTCTCTCTAAAAAAGATATCTCATCATCCGATGAAGACAGTGACAGCAAGGAAGAAGCCAATGAGAAAGTATTGTTTATGGCCAAGCACAATAAATAAGAGGTATCAAACAATGAAGAATAAGGGTTTACTATAGAAGAATTATCTATGGAGGCAATCAGGCTTATAAAAGAGCTCAAGGTTGATAAGACCCGTTCCAATACTCTTGAAGAACAAGTTCAAGGTCTCAAAATTGAAGTTGAAGAACACAAATGTATTGAAGAGTCACTTCA